>CM056055.1:221361686-221638066 GCA_029574335.1 Rana kukunoris | reverse complement strand
GCTCCATGCGCAAGCATTTTGCTATAGTGAAAACTGCATCGTACTAGAGCTGGTGCCATTCAAAGTCCTGCTGGTTTTGCTGGCGGGAAAAAAGAGAAGCCGATCTATTTTTTATGGGGCTACGTATAAGCCAGCCCGCGCGTCGAACGAAACTGCGCATGCGCCGGCCGGGGAAAAAAGCCCAGTGCGCATGCTCCAGCTCACGTCGGAAAGCGTTGTTGAAACCGACGACGTCAAAACGACGAGAGCGTCACTACGCAATGCCCCTATTCGCGAACGAGTTAGTAAAACGACGTAAGCGACGGAAAAAAGCCGACGCTGACCCGACGCCATACTTAACATGGCATCCGACGGCACCCGACGGCATCCGACGGTACTTCGTAAGGTTGCTCCACATAGAAGCTGGGGTAACCTTAAGCAGACGAAAACGACGTACGCGACGGCGTACTAGCCTCATTTGCATATGTAAATGAGAAAACAACGTAAAGGCCACCTAGTGGCCGGAGTGGGTCATTACAACTACGATCCGCAAGTGTAATGGTTTTACACTTGTCGGATGTTGAAGCGTATCTATGCAAAAGTGATGCTAAGCATCACGCGCATAGATACGAGGCAAAAAAAAACAGCAATACAACGGGGTATCTGAGATACTCCGTCGTAACGCCGCTGAGAATCTGGCCCACTGTTTGTAGGTCAATGATGTTTTTTTCATGATACAAGTTTTTTTTTTTTTTTTAGAAAAACAATACTGTTACCATATACAGTATTATGATATGTTAGGTGATTTTATTCATGTAGACTTTATCCTTACTAAAATGTCTGTGTTAATGTATAATTTATCCAATACAGAATATCCTTAAGGTCGCGTACACACGGAGGGACATGTCCGATGGAAACGGACCGTTTCCGCGGACCTTTTTCATCGGACATGTCTCCTCGGGATTTTCACACCATCGGATCAAAATCCCCGCCAGCAGACAGCACGGTTGACGTGGCGGTGACGCCGTCACGTCACCGAACCAGGAAGAAAAATACTTCCGCGCATGCGTCGAATCTATTCGACGCATGTGCGGGAAGATATGTCCGCTGGTGAGTGTACTGACCAGCGGACATATCCGACGGACATGTCTCCGGCGGACAAATTTTAAAGCTTTTTTAAAAAATTTGTCCGCTAGCCCGTACACACGATCGGAGATGTCTGCTGAAATGGTCCGACGGACCAGTTTCAGCGGTCAAATTCGATTGTGTGTACGCGGCCTAACAGCATGGGTGTCCGCTGATTTTTTTTTTAGAGGGGGGGGGGGGGGCGCTTCGGCAGCAGTGATACATACGCATTAATCCGCATTTAACCCTTTCTAAAACGCTAACGGGGGTTAAAAGCGCCATGCTAGTGGCCGAATAGCGCAGCTAAAGCAATGGTAAAGCGCCACTTTTTAGTTGTGCTCTACCAATAACGCGGCCAGCTGGCAGTGTGAAACAGCTCTTGAGATAATTCAGCTTCATCCATGCCCATATGAATATAGCCTAGAGAATGTACAGACCCCCCTTCAGCACAGACCCCTCCATTCAGCACAGATGGAACACCTCTTCAGCACAGACCCCCCATTCTGCACAGACCGCTCCATTCAGCACAGATGAACCCCCCCTTCAGCACAGACCCCCCCATTCCGCACAGACCCCTCCATTCAGCACAGATCCCCCCTCAGCACAGATGGACCCCCTTTACGCACAGACCCCCCCCATTTAGCACAGATGGACCCCACATTCAGCACAAACGGACCCCCCTCCCCCATCCCATTCAGTACCTCAGATCAGCCATAAGCGCGGCACAGCAGGTTCCCTCCCCCTGTGTACACATAAACACCGGAGGGGGAGGCGGCTTCATTCTGTTCGCTCTGCCTATGTGACATCCGTGCGGAGACCGCTAGACTATTCAACACCTTCTCGATTTTCCAGGGAGGGTCAATCACCCCCCCCCCCCTGCCCTATGAAGCGGACACCCATGCTTAACAGGTTAAACTTTCTGCATTATTAGACAGAAAAAAAAAATATTTTTTATTTTTGCCCAACCCGGCGTTCTTCTGCTTTAAGTCGTTAGTGAAATCAAAATATCCTCGATATCAGCTAAATATCCTAATGAGAGGGACATACAAGTAGCGCATATCCATTTCCCACAGCATACAAATGTTACAGCCCATTGGGTGTAAGCGGTCAGGAATGGAATTGCATTATCAGCACAGAATTCCTCATCTCACTCTCTTTACTATCAGATACTCATTTAAGAAAAGAAAAAAAAAGCTTCAGCCGCTTTGTGCAGTACATCATTTGCCAAGCCTCGCATCGGGGAGACAATATGTTGATGCTGATAGCGATAAGGGCCTCGTAACACCGCTTAACCAAGGAAATAAATGTAAGAATATCCTCTGTTGCCTGGACAGAAAAACACTGATGTGATTTCCAGGGGTGCTGCATACAGAAATAGCAGATCAGGATTGAAAAAGCAGATCTGGCCCTCTATGAGACTGCTAGCAGAGTGATAAATTTGAATGTTTCCCATTATACTCTACATGGCCAAAATGATGTGGTCATCTGGCCATCACAACTACACTACATGGCTCTCTGTATGTGAACTCACCTCCAAGTGATTGGGGTAGGGTGTTTCCAGTGAAGAGCACTGTTACTACTACATCATGAGAAGATATTTTAGACATTTGCGCTCTTCCAACCCAGTTTGCTTAAGACTCTTTTCTGTTCCAGCATGACTGTGCACCTGTGTACAAAGCCAGCTCCAAAAATACATGGTTTCATGTGTCTGTGAAGGTTCTCATTGACTTAGGTCGTGTGATAACTAGTCATAGTTAGTCACATGCAACTTAACATGTTGGCCAGTTTGGTGTGGAGGCCTCAACACTACTGAGCACCTTTGGGATGAATTGGAATACTGATTGTGAGCTAGGTCTTCACATCCAACAGATGACGAGTCTGGTGTGGAGCAACTCAATTGGCCTTCGTTGAGCCCTTACCTCAACCCTACTAACACCTTTGGGATGAATTGGAATACCGATTGTGAGCTAGGTCTTCACATCCAACAGATGACGAGTCTGGTGTGGGGGAACTCAATCGGCCTTCGTTGAGCCCTTACCTCAACCCTACTAACACCTTTGGGATGAATTGGAATACCGATTGTAAGCTAGGTCTTCACATCCAACAGATGACGAGTCTGGTGTGGAGAAACTTGATTGGCCTTCGTTGAGCCCTTACCTCAACCCTACTGAACACCTTTGGGATAAATTGGAATACTGATTGTGAGCTAGGTCTTCACATCCAACAGATGACGAGTCTGGTGTGGAGGAACTCAATTGGCCTTTCGTTGAGCCCTTACCTCAACCCTACTAACACCTTTGGGATGAATTGGAATACCGATTGTAAGCTAGGTCTTCACATCCAACAGATGACGAGTCTGGTGTGGAGAAACTTGATTGGCCTTCGTTGAGCCCTTACCTCAACCCTACTAACACCTTTGGGATGAATTGGAATACCGATTGTGAGCTAGGTCTTCACATCCAACAGATGACGAGTCTGGTGTGGAGGAACTCAATTGGCCTTCGTTGAGCCCTTACCTCAACCCTACTAACACCTTTGGGATGAATTGGAATACCGATTGTAAGCTAGGTCTTCACATCCAACAGATGACGAGTCTGGTGTGGAGAAACTTGATTGGCCTTCATTGAGCCCTTACCTCAACCCTACTGAACACCTTTGGGATAAATTGGAATACTGATTGTGAGCTAGGTCTTCACATCCAACAGATGACGAGTCTGGTGTGGAGGAACTCAATTGGCCTTCGTTGAGCCCTTACCTCAACCCTACTAACACCTTTGGGATGAATTGGAATACCGATTGTAAGCTAGGTCTTCACATCCAACAGATGACGAGTCTGGTGTGGAGAAACTTGATTGGCCTTCGTTGAGCCCTTACCTCAACCCTACTAACACCTTTGGGATGAATTGGAATACCGATTGTGAGCTAGGTCTTCACATCCAACAGATGACGAGTCTGGTGTGGAGGAACTCAATTGGCCTTCGTTGAGCCCTTACCTCAACCCTACTGAATGCCTTTGGGATAAATTGGAATACTGATTGTGAGATAGGTCTTCACATCCAACAGATGATGAGTCTTGTGTGGAGGAATTCAATTGGCCTTCGTTGATCCCTTACCTCAACCCTACTAACACCTTTGGGATGAATTGCAATACCGATTGTAAGCTAGGTCTTCACATCCAACAGATGACGAGTCTGGTGTGGAGGAACTTGATTGGCCTTCGTTGAGCCCTTACCTCAACCCTACTGAACACCTTTGGGATAAATTGGAATACTGATTGTGAGCTAGGTCTTCACATCCAACAGATGACGAGTCTGGTGTGGAGGAACTTGATTGGCCTTCGTTGAGCCCTTACCTCAACCCTACTGAACACCTTTGGGATAAATTGGAATACTGATTGTGAGATAAGTCTTCACATCCAACAGATGACGAGTCTGGTGCGGAGGAACTCAATTGGCCTTCGTTGAGCCCTTACCTCAACCCTACTAACACCTTTGGGATGAATTGGAATACCGATTGTGAGCTAGGTCTTCACATCCAACAGATGACGAGTCTGGTGTGAAGGAACTCCAGTGGCCTACATTGAGTTCTTACCTTACTGAATATCTTTGGGATGAATTGGAATACTGATTGTGAGCTAGGCCTTCACATCCAACAGATGATGAGTCTTGTGTGGGGGAACTCTAATGGCCTTCTTTGACCCCCTACTTCAACCCTACTGAACATATTTGGGATGAATTGGAATACTGATTGTGAGCTAGGTCTTCACATCCAACAGATGCTGAGTCTGGCGTGGAGGAACTCAAGTGGCCTTCATTGAGCCCTTACCTCAACCCTACTGAGCACCTTTGGGATGAATTGGAATACTGATGTCTGGGCAGATTATATTCCTTCTGGAGATCCATAAAGGATTTTTTAACACATTTTGGGTGTATAATTGGGATATGTAGTAGATATCTGCTGATTTCCATGTCCTAAATCCCTCTAATTTATATACTTCTGCGTAAACCGGGTTGTGCCAAAGTGGGGTTTCATTGATAAAGCCCTGTATTTTTAAGTTACTTTTACCCGTAGACCAGAGTTTTCTCAAGAGAAATCGTGGGTGCCGATTTTTGAAAGTTAAAATCAGCCTC
This sequence comes from Rana kukunoris, assembly GCA_029574335.1. Lineage (NCBI taxonomy): Eukaryota > Metazoa > Chordata > Amphibia > Anura > Ranidae > Rana > Rana kukunoris. The sequence continues at coordinate 221,632,832 of CM056055.1, read as the reverse complement.
AAGGCTAGCTAATGACGAGGGGAACAGGTTGACTTTACTGTGAATTGCCCCAGCCTTCTCCGTAAGCATTGTGTGATCTTGCTCTACATGGGGTGGGTTTCCTTTAATAAAAATAAAAACATTTATAAGAAAAAGAGTAGCCCTGACCACAAAGGCTGAATAAAGTTCTGAAGTTTAAAAACAAGGTCTAAATAAAGCTGCGAGCTGCGATCCAAAGTGCGATTGGCATCTTTTTATAACAGACAAGCTGTTGTGATGCTGCAATGCTGGAATACATTCACCGCAGAATATGGGTACAGAGAAAGATGTCTAAATACAACCAAGTAGTGCCGGATGGTGCTCAATTTTTTTGGGGGGGCACAAAAAAACGAGAAAAAAAAACAAACAATTGCAGCCTCACTATGCCAATCAAACGCAGCCACTGTGCCCATCAAATGTCGCCACTGTGCCCATCAAATGTCACCACTGTGCCCACCAAATGTCGCCACTGTGCCCATCAACTGTTGCCACTGTGCCCATCAACTGTCGCTACAGTGCCATGCCATCAAATGCAGCCAATGTGCCATGCCATCAAACGCAGCCACTGTGCCATCATTTATCGCCACTGTGCCCATCAATTGTCACCACTGTGCCATCAATTGTCACCACTGTGCCCATCAATTGTCATCACTATGCCATACGCAGCCACTGTGCCATCGGTTGTCACCACTCTTCCATCAATTGTCACCACTGTGCCCATTAATTGTCACCACTGTGCCATGCCAAACGCAGTCACTGTGCCATCAATTGTAGCCGCTGTGCCCAGCAATTGTACCCACTGTACCCAGCAATTTTTGCCACTGTGCCCAGTAAAATGCTGCCACTGTGCCCATCAAATGTCGCCACTGTGCCCATCAATTGTCGCCACTGTGCCATGCCATCAAATGCAGCCACTGTGCCATGCCATCAAATGCAGCCACTGTGCCATCAATTGTCACCACTGTGCCATGCCATCAAATGCAGCCACTGTGCCATCAATTGTCACCACTGTGCCATGCCATCAAAAGCAGCCACTGTGCCATCAATTGTCACCACTGTGCCCATCAATTGTCACCACTGTGCCATGCCATCAAACGCCGCCACTGTGCCATCAGTTGTCACTACTGTGCCCATCAATTGTCACCACTGTGCCCATCAATTGTCACCACTGTGCTATGCCAAACGCAGCCACTGTGCCATCAATTGTAGCCGCTGTGCCCAGAAATTGTAGCCACTGTACCCAGCAATTTTTGCCACTGTGCCCTGTAAAATGCTGCTGGCTCTGATAGGCACTTCCACAGCTGCTGTTATTCAGATGGCCGGCGCTCGCCAGGGGATTAGTAATGTTCCCTAATCTATCCATTCTCAACCCGGGGTTCCGTATATGCCATAGACATGTGCATTCGTTTTTCGGCCGAATTTCTGGGATTTTTGTGTTTGTTTTAACAAACGATAACGAATGCGCAGAATCCGAAATCTGAAAGATCCGACATTAATTTTTATTTTATTTTCATATCGTTGTGACAACAGTTCGATATAGGTAGAAGATTTGATGTGACAGTGACAAAAGCGATCTGTGTCTATAGAATCTGCGGTCGACCGTGCCTAACCTAACTTTATTATACCGCGTACACACGATCAGAAATTCCGACAAGAAAACAGTGGATTTTTTTTCAGACGGAATTTTGACTCAAACTTGTGTTGCATACACACAGTCACACAAACTTCAGACCGTCAAGAATCCGGTGATGTACAACACTACTACGAGCCGAGAAAGTGAAGTTCAATGCGTCCGAGCATTGCGCCGAATTGTTTCCGAACGTTCGTCTGAATTTTGCACATCGGAATTGCTACAGACGATCGGATTTTCCGATCTGAAAACGGGAGAATGCATGCTCAATGAATCCCTGGAAGAACCCGTGGATTCTATGGTACCCCGGTTGAGAATGGATAAGATAGGGAACATTCCTTGTTATGCCGCGTACACACGGTCGGAAACTCCGCCAGCAAAAGTCCGATGGAGCCTACACACGATCAGAATTTCCGACCTAAAGCTCACATCGGACTTTTGCTGGCGGATTTTCCGACCGTGTGTACGCGACATAACAAGGAATGTTTCCTAACTTATCCATTCTCAACCGGGGTTCCGTAGAATCCAAAGGTTCCGCCAGGGGTTCATTGAGCTATGGTGGTTGGCCTCTTATTTAATGGTGCCTGCATAGTTTTAGGGTCAACACCTCTTGGCAGAACCAGCCGCATGATGCCAATGACCTTTTTAGCTGTGGCATTCTGACCAACACTAATTGGGGCATTCATTCCACTGGCCATCAATTATTCGGATTTAGAAAAGTTCACCTAATGCCCCGTACACACCGTCGGAATTTCCGAGAAGAAAAGTCAGATGTGAGCTTTTGGTTGGAAATTCCGATCGTGTGTAGGCTCCATCGGACTTTTCCTGTTGGAATGCCCGCCAACAAAAATTTGAGAGCTGGTTCTCAAATTTTGCGTCGGAAATGGAAACTCCGATTGTCTGTAGCAATTCCGACGCATGCTCGGAAACAATTCGATGCATGCTCGGAAGCATTGAACTTTATGTTCTCGGCTAGTCGTAGTGTTCTTGATGGTCGAAAAGTTCCGAGAACTTTTGTGTGACTGTGTGTATGCAAGCCAGGCTTGAGCGAAATAGTTAGGACTGCAGTATACAGAGCGCCTTGACGGGACCTGCAGCTTACACATGCATTTGCAAATGCGTGCAACTAAACCTCTGTTTTTAACGCACACTGTTAGACAGGTGAATTTGGTTGGTTGCTGATTGGTCGGTAAGTTTGAGCCTGGATATTCCTGGCTAGATTCACGTAGAGCGGCGTAATTTTATGCGGGCGTAACGTATCTCAGATACGCTACGCCGCCGTAAATTAGAGAGGCAAGTGCTGTATTCACAAAGTTACGGCGTAGCGTAAATGGGCCGGCGTAAGCCTCGCCAAATTCAAATGTGTTTGATGTGGGCGTGTTTTATTTAAAATAAGTGTGACCCCACGTAATTGACGTTTTTTTTACTAACGGCGCATGCGCCGTCCGTGGCCGTATCCCAGTGCGCATGCTCCAAATGACGCCGCTATGACTCATTGGTTTCGACATGAACGTAATTCACGCCCAGCCCCATTCACGGACGAGTTACGCAAACGACGTAAAAAATTTAAAATACAACGCGGTCCCGATGTCCATACTTAACATTGGCTGCGCCATCTTGTTGCAGCTTTATCTTTACGCCTGAAAACGCCTTACGTAAACGGCGTATCTTTACTGCGACGGCCGGGCGTACGTTCGTGAATAGGCGTATCTCGCGGTTTACATGTTCTAGGCGTAAATCAGCGTACACGCCCCTAGCGGCCAGCGTAAATAGGCAGCTGAGACACGACGGTGTAGGAGACTTACGCCGGTCGTATCTTAGCAACATTTAAGCGTATCTCACTTTGAGAATACGCCTAAAGATACGACGGCGCAGATTCTGAGTTACGACGGCGTATCTACTGATACGCCGTCGTAACTTTTTATGAATCTGGCCCTCTACGTTTTTTCTATGTATATGCGCCTTTTCCAGCGCTCCTTATTGTATAGACCAGTCACAGGTAGGGGCAGTGACTTTTGTTTGTTTCTTGAGCGGAATTCTGTCGGAAAAACCTTGGAAAATCCGATCGTGTGTACGCGCCATTATGAGATCTTCATGATCTGAAATAAATGTCCAACACCATTCATCGGACACAGATCGAAGACGCCATTCTGAGCTACCGAGAGAAAATGGGCATGTGATCCATTATATAGAAACCCCATCCAGCCCATCATCTCAGTTGGCAGCATTTAATATCAATCTCCAAAACCAGATCCCCCGGCCGATATTATTGTCTCCCAACGGCAAGTTGTCTAAGAAATGCCACAACAACAAGCAGCCATCCCCAAGCCAAGTGCTCTAAAAAGCCAATTAGGTTGGTGGGAAACTTGATGAATGAGGAGAAGTTGTCATGGCTACAGAACCGTCCCAACGGTAGTTTACATTAGTTGCGGGATTCATATACCCAGCAGGGGGCGATCTATATACATTTGCAGGCGCACAACATGTGGAGCGGACAAACAGATTTATCACCGCACAAGAGGGATCGACTAATCAGTCATTTAATTCTCGAGGGTCCCGGAGAACTTGGCACAAGGGACAGACTAATATGGCCAGATTCCCGTAGAGTTACGCCGGCGTATCAGTAGATACGCCGTTGTAAATCAGAATCTGAACTGTCGTATCTTTAAGCGTAAGGTAAGTATCTTGGGGCCCCTGTCCCTCTTGCCCACCTCTTGTCCCAGCCCGGTTTTCATGTCACAAAAGACAATAGAGAGTGAGGATAAACGGGAAGTGAATTGAACCTGATGGGTTTGGATTTTACCGAACGATATAAGCAGGTTCCTTTTCATATTTCAGTGTTCTGGCCCTTTAAGGCGCATTACACAGCCCAGCTCATGAAAGAGAGAACAACAGGCGTGAATTATTGAAGTCTTCACAAAAAAAAACTGACAGTAAATTACTTTTCTTAGGCCGGTGAAAGCAACCAACGCGAAGCGTGCGAGATCGCGGCGTATATATATTGTAGGAAAATTGAAGATGCGGAGATTGAGAATGGTGACAGTTGTAATAAATGATTTTTCTGTTTCCAGGGATGGGAACGCCGAGCAACGTCTCATCAGCCAGGTGATTTGTTTATTACATAATCTCTCCCCCCCCCCCCCCCGGGGATGTTGGAGATTTGTAGTTGGAGTCAGATGTAAGAGTTTGGCGCAGGCGGAGCAGCGGGACGCGGCGTCCATGTAGCACCTTCCCTGTTGTTTACCAATCCCGCCATAAATAAACATCGGGAATTCGAGGGGTTGGCTGCTTTACTTGTGGACACGTTCGATCCCTGGATAGATAAGGGGGGGGGGGGACTCAATGGAGACTGAAAGTACAAGGAGGTCCCCATCTTCTACCCTGCATGTAGAGACAATTGTAGCAGCGCACCCCCTAAGGAGCCGCAGATGACCTGGATCCCCCACTCCTGCACAGCCAGGCAGCACACCGAATTTTCACAGACAGCCCAGAACAGTGCCGGCTGGTGCTCCATCGGTTGGGGGGGGGCGCGCCAGACAGACTGGACCATGGACCTCACCCCCCTATCGCTCCAGCCCACACTGCCCACCATACCCCCCCCCCCCCCACACACACACACACCTAGGGCAGCCATCACAAATTTTGGGGCCCCTTACACAGCTTTAGGCAGGGCCCCCCTGGGAGCAGGAGAACCGAGGGAGCCCTCTTCTCTCCTGCCGCGAGATGATAAGCAGGGGGGGGGGGGTGGTACCGTAAGTGTCAAGTCAAGGTCAGATGGAAAAAAAACAGGGGGGGGGGGCGGACCCCTGCCGCGAGTTGATAAAGGTCGGGGTGTCAGATGAAAAAAAAACACTTTTTTTTTTAAATGTAAATATAAAAAAAAACAGGGGGCCCTCCTGCGAGTTGCTAAGGTCAGACGGAGAAGAAACAAACAGGGGGGGGGGGGGTGTTGGACCCATGCCGCGAGCTGATAAAGGTGGGGATGTCGGATGAAAAAAATGTAAACAATAAAAATAATAATTTAAATTTAAATAATAAAAAAACAAAACAGGGGGGGTTTGTTCCCCTGCCACGAGTTTCTAAAGGTGGGGGGGTCAGACAAAAATAAATAAATACATTTTAAATCTTTATTTTTTTAAATATATATATATATATATATATATTATTATTTTTTTAAACGGGGGGGGGGGGGGAATGGCCTGCCACAAGTTTTTAAAGGTGGGGGGTCAGACGAATAAATTAATTCATTAATAAAATATATTTTTGTTATATATTATATATATATATATTTATTTATTTAATTTTTAAACGGGGGGGTGGCCTGCCACGAGTTTCTAAAGGTGGGGGGGGGGGGGGGTCAGACGAATAAATAAATTAATAAAATATATATTTTTTAAAATGAGGGGGGGCTGCCACGAGTTTCTGAAGGTGGGGGGGGTCAGACGAAAATAAATAAATACATTTTTAATCTTTATTTTTTTTTAAAATATATATATATATATATATATATATATATATATTTTAAAGGGGGGGGGGGGGGTGGCCTGCCACAAGTTTCTAAAGGTGGGGGGTCAGACGAATAAATAAATAATTAAATTAATAAAATATAATTATTTTAAATGAGGGGGGGCTCCTGCGAGTTTCTAAAGGTGGTCAGGCGGAAAAAAAATAAAAACGGGTGTAATGCCTGTACCCCCCTGATGGCGGCCCTGCACACACCCCCCCTGGTCGCCCTGTGCTGCCCCCGGACTGATATGTGAAGGCGGCAGAGGCCGCTCCATCGGTTGGGCTTCCCCTGCGTCTCCTCGGCATCACGGCAGCCGTGCATCTCCCTCCTAGGCCAATAGGATGGCTTCTTCTTCCAATCTGGAAAACGTGACCTGCTTCCTGATTGGCCGGGGGGACAATCAGGCCTTGTACACACGAGGTAATATATCCGATGGGAACGGTCCGACGGACCGTTCCCATCGGATCTGTCCGCTGGATTGCTTTGATCCGATGGCTGTACACACCATCGGATCAAATTCCCCGCCGGAGGACAGCGCGGTGACGTTGACGCCGCCACGTCACCGCACCAGGAAGTAAACACTTCCGCGCGCATGCGTCGGATCCATTCACAGGATACGACGCATGTGCGGGCAGATATGTCCGCTGGTTTGCCGTACTAACCAGCGGACATATCCGACGGGCAGCTATCCGGCGGAAAAATTCCAAAGCATGCGGCCAGAACGGTCCGTTTGCCCCTACACACGAGCGGATTTTTCGGCTGAAATGGTCCATGTTCAGCGGAAATATTCCCCCGTGTGTACAAGGCCTCAGTGTAACAATAGTGAATATTCATTCGCTCTTGTCACACAACTGGGTGGGCTCACACAACCTGTAGTGGGTGGAGCCTGCTGGGCCCCTCCCACAGCTCCGCTCTCTGCACAAGTACAGCACAGTGATGATGTCATGACATCCGGCGCTCACAAAGTGGATTGATATCCATTGTAGCAATTCGAGGAATAGAATTCCGAGAAAAGTTACAAACATTTGACATCTTTACATGCCGATGATTTCGGATAAAACCTCCAATCCGCCCGCTGACCCTCAGAGAGAAAATAATTGACAAAGAAAATCTCCGGCTTGTGCCGGGGGAGGGGAATATATAAAAAACAAAAACCTAATTAAACACATTTATGTTCATATTAAAGTCTCTTATTAGATGCCAGATAAATATTTACACGGCTGAGCGCCCCGCTTCATTAGAGAGCGTGATTATTATTTATATTCTAGAAAAATGCTACAAAATGTGGCGAGGAAAGAGAGCGCCGCGCACAAACCGAGGCGGATCACCTCCCTCCTGGTTGGGGAATATTCACCGATGGCCAATGCAGTTCCTGACCTCAGTGGGGGGAATAGTGTCCCATCATTGGTGTCAGTGGGAGGAATAGTGCCCCATTATTGGTGTCAGTCGGAGAAATAGTGTCCCATCATTGGTGTCAGAGGGAGGAATAGTGTCCCATCATTGGTGTCAGTGGGAGGAATAGTGTCCCATCATTGGTGTCAGTGGGAGGAATAGTGCCCATTATTGGTGTCAGTGGAAGGAATAGTGTCCCATTATTGGTGTCATGGGAGGAATATGCCCCATTATTGGTGTCAGTGGGAGGAATAGTGTCCCATCATTGTGCCCCATCAGAGGGAGGAATAGTGCCCCATTATTGTGTCAGTGGGAGGAATAGTGTCCCATCATTGGTGTCAGAGGGAGGAATAGGTCCCATCATTGGTGTCAGGGGAGGATAGTGCCCATCATTGGTGTCATGGGAGGAATGGTCCCCATCATTGTGTCATTAGGAGGAATGGACCCATTATTGGTGTCAGGGGAGGATAGTGCCCCATTATTGGTGTCAGTGGGAGGAATAGTGTCCCATCATTGGTGTCAGTGGGAGGAATAGTGCCCCATCATTGTGTCAGTGGGGGGAATAGTGCCCATCATTGGTGTCAGTGGGAGGAATAGTGTGTCCCCATCATTGGTATCCATTAGGGGAGGAATAGTGACCCATCCCATCATTGGTGTCAGTGGGGAGGAATAGTGCCCATCATTGGTGTCAGTGGGAGGAATAGTGTCCCATCATTGGAATCAGTGGAGGAATAGTGCCCCATCATTGGTGTCAGTGGGAGGAAATAGTGTCCCCATCATTGGTGTCAGTGGGAGGAATAGTGTCCCATCATTGGTATCAGTGGAGGAATAGTGTCCCATCATTGGTGTCAGTGGGGGGAATAGTGCCCATCATTGGTGTCAGTGGGAGGAATAGTGGTCCCCATCATTGGTGTCAGTGGGAATAGTGCCAATAGTGTCCCATCATTGGTGTCAGTCTGAGAGGAATAGTGTCCCCATCATTGGTGTCAGTGGGAGGAATAAGTCCCATCATTGGTATCAGTGAGAGGAATAGTGCCCCATCATTGGTGTCAGTGGGAGGAATAGTGCCCCATCATTGGTGTCAGTGGGATGAATAGTGTCCCATCATTGGTGTCAGTCTGAGAAATGGTCCCATCATTGGTGTCAGGGGAGGAATAGTGTCCCATCATTGGTGTCAGTGGGAGGAATAGTGCCCATCATGGTATCATGGGAGGAATGGCCCCATCATTGTGTCAGTGGGAGGAATAGTGTCCCATCATTGGTGTCAGTGGGAGGAATAGTGCCCCCCATCATTGGTGTCAGTGGGGGGAATAGTGTTCCGTCAGCTGCACTGATGGGCTCTGATAAGCTGCACTGGTGTGATGTGGCTGCACTGATGGGCACTGATGTGAGGAGCATTGATGAGGCTGCGCTGATGGGCACTGATATGATGCTCCTGCACTGATGGGCACTGATGTGATGAGGCTGCACTGATGTGATGAGACTGCACTGATAGGCACTGATGAGGCTGCACTGATGGGCTATGATAAGCTGCACTAATGGGCATTGATGAGGCAGCACTGGCGAGGCTGCACTGATGGGCTCTGAAAGGCTGCACTAATGTGATGAGGTTGCACTGATGGGCACTGATGTGATGAGGCTACATTGATGGGCACTGATGAGGCCACACTGATGAGGCTGCGCTGATGGGCTCTGATAAGCTGCACTGATATGATGCGCCTGCACTGATGGGCACTGATGTAATGAGGCTGCAGTGATGGGCACTGATCAGGCAGCACTGATGAGGCTGCACTGTTGTTTATTGATGTGATGAGGCTGCACTGATGAGGCTGCATAGATTGGAACTAATGTGATGAGGCTGCACTGATGAGGCGGCATTAATAAGGCTGCACGGGTGGGCACTGATGAGGCTGCACTGATGGGCATTGATGTGATGTGAGGCTGCACTAATGAGCACTGATGTAATGATACTGAACTGATGGGCACTGATAGGTAGCACTGATGAGGCTGTACTGATGGGCACTGATGTTTAAAGGACACAGTGGCCACAATGCGTGCCCGATGTGTGGCCCCAGGGGGCCCGCTGGAGGCACGCACTTCCATGGACATCCTCCCAGAACTGGAGAAGCCCCCCTGTAGCCACCTTCCGGCTGTAACAAGGACAGGAACTGGTTAATAACATACAACCTGGCGTGGGAAAGGACCAATAACATTCGTTGTGCCCCCCCCCCCCCCCCCCATTTGTACAGGACGAATGTACATCCAGTTTCGCAGGACAAACAGCTCTGCACATTTTTTGATGAATCCCTCCCAAAGTGTGTTATTGGCGGGATCAACGGGTGAAAAAAGGGAGCGTGAAATCGATGATCCTCAGATTCCGTCCTGTAGACGAATGCGCTGATTGGCGTCGCTGCAGCCAGACGGTCGCTGCGAAAGGAGCCAAGGAAATGATCGGCGGAGCGCGGCGTGGTTCTGCCGGGCATGTGGAGGGAACTGCTCATCTCAGCAGAGATATTATCCAGCCTGGCACTGCCCCGGCGCCATCGGAAGACGCCAAGCAGCCTGGTGGTACGGAGGATCTGCAGATGGCGCCAGCGATTGGCCGGAGCCCTATAGGGCGTGTATGTTAAATCAGCTCTGTAATTTGTGTTACACTCATTACCAGACATGCAGAACACGCGGCTCGGCGCACGCGGCTCGGCGCACATGGCTCGGCGCACGCGGCTGGGCTGCCTCCGGCATTTGGACGTTCGGTTAGAAGAGAAATTAAACGCCCGCAAAGCTTTGGGCCGGACCCAGCCGAGGAAAAAAAATGATATTCCTCAATAGTTACAGAGGATAGAAATTCACTTTGAAGGCATCGAATGCTTATTGCAAAACCAGATATTACCTTTTAAAACTGGGGGATGACATCATCACTGGGCTGTATATAGCCTGTGCAGACAGCAAGGCTATAGGAGGGGCTTAGCAGGCTCCACCCACTACAGAAAACTACAGGAGGGGCGGAGACAAGACCAGTCACCCTGCACAAGCAGAGAGAGCAGAGCTGTGGGAGGGGCTCGGCAGGCTCCATCCACTACAGGAAACTACAGGAGGGGCGGAGACAAGATCAGGAGAGAGAGCAGAGCTGTGGGAGGGGCTCGGCAGGCTCCATCCACTACAAGAAACTACAGGAGGGGCGGAGACAAGATCAGGAGAGAGAGCAGAGCTGTGGGAGGGGCTCGGCAGGCTCCATCCACTACAAGAAACTACAGGAGGGGCGGAGACAAGATCAGTCACCCTGCACAAGCAGAGAGAGCAGAGCTGTGGGAGGGGCTCGGCAGGCTCCATCCACTACAAGAAGCGACAGGAGGGGGTGGAGACAAGACCAGGAGAGAGAGCAGAGCTGTGGGAGGGGCTTGGCAGGCTCCACCCACTACAGGAAACTACAGGAGGGGCGGAGACAAGATCAGTCACCCTCCTGCACAAGAAGAGAGAGCAGAGCTGTGGGAGGGAACCAGTAACCCAGGAGGGGTGGAGACAAGACCAGTTGTGGGAGGGGCCTGGCAGACCCCACCCACTTCATGCTGCCTGCAAAACTATAGGAGGGGGTGAAAACAAGACCAGTCACCCTGCACAAGGAGAGAAAGAAGAGATTTGGGAGGGGCCCGGCAAGCTCCACCCACTACAGGAAACTACAGGAGGGGGCGGAGACAAGATCAGTCACCCTGCATAAGGAGAGAAAGCAGAGCTATAGGAGGGGTCCAGCAGGCTCCACCCACTACAAGAATCTACAGGAGGGGGGCGGAGACAAGACGAGTCACCCTGCACAAGGAGAGAAAGAAGAGCTGTGGGAGAGGTCCAGCAGGCTCCACCCACTACAAGAATCTACAGGAGGGGGTCGGAGACAAGACGAGTCACCCTGCACAAGGAGAGAAAGAAGAGCTGTGGGAGGGGTCCAGCAGGCTCCACCCACTACAAGAATCTACAGGAGGGGGGCAGAGACAAGACCAGGAGAGAGAGCAGAGCTGTGGGAGGGGCTCAGCAGGCTCCACCCCCACTACAAGAATCTACAGGAGGGGGGCGGAGACAAGACGAGTCACCCTGCACAAGGAGAGAAAGAAGAGCTGTGGGAGGGGTCCAGCAGGCTCCACCCACTACAAGAATCTACAGGAGGGGGGCAGAGACAAGACCAGGAGAGAGAGCAGAGCTGTGGGAGGGGCTCAGCAGGCTCCACCCACTACAATAATCTACAGGAGGGGCGGAGACAAGACCAGTCACCCTCCTGCACAAGGAGAGAGAGCAGAGCTGTGGGAGGGGCCCAGCAAACTCCACCCACTACAGGCTGCCTGCAGAGTACTATAGGAGGGGGAGGAGACAAGACCAGACAAAGGCAAAACTCTGGATCACACTTTATTATCAGTTACAGCAATCATTTGTTTTCCTTACATACATAAATAAAAAGCTGATCATTGTAAGCACCCCTGTCAGTGTTAAATGGTTTGTCTTGTCCGTGAAAACTGATACATTCTACTGAAGAGTTGTTGTTTTTTTTTTTTTTTGAAAAACAGCAGACTTACTGACCAGATCTTCAGATGACCAGAGAAGAAAGAAAATCACATCTAAGAATTGATAAGCTGTGATAAATGTGAATGACCCCCACAACTTCTCCTCGCCGTCTGTCGGCGGACAGACGCCATCTGCACCTCCAACCCGAAAGTTCAACAATAAAAAGGCTGCCCGTGCCGAGGCGACGCCATTAGTGCGAGGCGGCATCGCGCCGCTATTGTGGGCGCAGCTCCTCCGTAATGAATTGGTGATTTAATTTGCGATGTGATGAGGGGAACAGAAGGGACGCGATGATTGTTTTCAATTATGCTTTGCGCTGCGAGTTAATTATTGTTTAATGACTCACAATTCCTTCCATTACCAAACGGGCCGATCCCCGACTTTATCACAGATTATTATGAGAACTGACTTCTAATGAATGGGGGAGGGGGAGGGGGGCGCAGGTCACCGCAATAATGAGGAGGGAGACAAATAATGAAACTGCTGCGAATCCGCTCCTCACTTCCGGAACACCCGGCAACAAGAGCGCGCCGGAGAGCTGGTGCAGAGCGCGTCCGATACTTCACCGGGCTTGTAGCTACACAACACCTCAGAGATACACGTTATCTATCCTCTTACTTCTTGAAGGGGGTGTCTGAGTAATGCTTGTTGTATGTTACATACAGAGTGCAGGGGTCAGGAGTATGTAACATACAGCGTGCAGGGGTCAGAAGTCAGAGACTGCAAACATGCTACAGCTGTGATGTCTGCAGTCTCTGACCATCTCCTGTATCATGTCTGCAGTCTCTGACCATCTCCTGTATCATGTCTGCAGTCTCTGACCATCTCTTGTATCATGTCTGCAGTCTCTGACCATCTATTTTTAATGTCTGCAGTCTCTGACATCTCTTGTATCATGTCTGCAGTCTCTGACATCTCCTGTATCATGTCTGCAGTCTCTGACCATCTCCTGTATCATGTCTGCAGTCTCTGACCATCTCCTGTATCATGTCTTCAGTCTCTGGCCATCACCCTGTATCATGTCTGCAGTCTCTGACCATCTCCTGCTTTATGTCTGCAGTCTCTGGCCATCTCCTATATCATGTCTGCAGTCTCTGACCATCTCTTGTATCATGTCTGCAGTCTCTGACCATCTCCTGTATCATGCCTGCAGTCTCTGACCATCTCCTGTGTCATGTCTGCAGTCTCTGACCATCTCTTGTATCATGTCTGCAGTCTCTGACCATCTATTTTTAATGTCTGCAGTCTCTGACATCTCTTGTATCATGTCTGCAGTCTCTGACATCTCCTGTATCATGTCTGCAGTCTCTGACCATCTCCTGTATCATGTCTGCAGTCTCTGACCATCTCCTGTATCATGTCTGCAGTCTCTGACCATCTCCTGTATCATGTCTTCAGTCTCTGGCCATCACCCTGTATCATGTCTGCAGTCTCTGACCATCTCCTGCTTTATGTCTGCAGTCTCTGACCATCTCCTGTATCATGTCTGCAGTCTCTGGCCATCTCCTATATCATGTCTGCAGTCTCTGACCATCTCCTGTACTATGTCTGCAGTCTCTGACCATCTCCTATATCATGCCTGCAGTCTCTGACCATCTCCTGTATCATGTCTGCAGTCTCTGACCATCTCCTGTATCATGTCTTCAGTCTCTGGCCATCACCCTGTATCATGTCTGCAGTCTCTGACCATCTCCTGCTTTATGTCTGCAGTCTCTGACCATCTCCTGCTTTATGTCTGCAGTCTCTGACCATCTCTTGTATAATGTCTGCAGTCTCTGACCATCTCCTGTATCATGTCTGCAGTCTCTGACCATCTCCTGTATCATGTCTGCAGTCTCTGACCATCTCCTGTATCATGTCTGCAGTCTCTGACCATCTCCTGCTTTATGTCTGCAGTCTCTGACCATCTCCTGTATCATGTCTGCAGTCTCTGACCATCTCCTGCTTTATGTCTGCAGTCTCTGACCATCTCCTGTATCATGTCTGCAGTCTATGACCATCTCCTGTATCATGTCTGCAGTCTCTGACCATCTCCTGTATCATGTCTGCAGTCTCTGACCATCTCCTGCTTTATGTCTGCAGTCTCTGACCATCTCTTGTATCATGTGTGCAGTCTCTGACCATCTCCTATATCATGTCTGCAGTCTCTGACCATCTCCTGTATCATGCCTGCAGTCTCTGACCATCTCCTGTATCATGCCTGCAGTCTCTGACCATCTCCTGCTTTATGTCTGCAGTCTCTGACCATTTCTTGTATCATGTCTGCAGTCTCTGACCATCTCCCGTTGCAGGTCTGCAGCTTTTTATAGAATTACCTTCACTGGACACACCCCCCCCCCCTTGTATTTGGTGATATGAAGGGCCCCCTATACCAAGTAAATTGAGTAACACTGCTGTCTATGGTCACAGCAGTCTCTCCGCCGTGGCGTGTAAAGCGCGCCATGCTGTCCACGGCCGAGGCGTTTGCTCTGCAATTTAGAATGACATCCAATCTGTTCCCAGGCTCCCCCCCTCCCCCCCCCCAAACTAGGTCAGTCCACATAACCGTTCGATGTTTACCAAGTGATGCATTAACGGGCAGCGAGGTCCGGGGGCTGGAATCAGCGCTCGGCTTTATGCACCGGTAATACATCAGATGGCGAGAGAACGACCGATAAAAACACGGTGGCAAAAAAATATCACGCGGCAGCTCGCTGATCGAGTCAATGTGGTGTGTGATCGAATATCGCATTGTGCCGGCCAGGAAAAGCTGCAGATGTGAAGTAATGGAGCGACTCGGCGATTATGTCCCCGCTTCCTATGGAAAGCGTATTAAATATAAATGATTAGCATTATCCGTAACCCGTGTGATCGCAATTATTCTACATCTGTAATCTAGAGCACGTCTCCGCCATCTTCCCCTATGCGATTTCCACAACCACTTCAGCCCCGGACCGTTATGCAGCTAAAGGACCTTGCCCCTTTCTGCGATTCGGCACTGCGTCGCTTTAACTGACAATTGCGCGGTCGTGCGACAAGCCTCCGGAACAAAATTGGTGTCCTTTTCCCCCCACAAATAGAGATTTCTTTTGGTGGTATTTGATCACCTCTGCGGTTTTTAGTTTTTGCGCTATAAACAAAAATAGAGCGACAATTTTGGAAAAAATGCAATCTTTTTTGCTACAATAAATATCCCCAAAAAAAGATATAAAAAACCTTTTTTCCCTCAGTTTAGGCCGATACGTATTCTTCTACCTATTTTTGGTAAAAAAAAAAACGCAATAAGCGATTATCGATTGGTTTGCGCAAAAGTTATAGCGTTTACAAAATAGGGGATAGTTTTATATATATTTTTTTTTTCACTAGTAATGGCGGCGATCAGCTTTTTTTTTTTTTTTTCATGACTGCGACATTCCGGCGGACACATCGGACTCTTTTGACACATTTTTGGGACCATTGTCATTTTCAAGGCGAAAAATGCTATAAAAATGCACTGATTGCCAATTGCGCTGTAGGGGTTAACCACTAGTGGGCGCTGTAGGGCTTAGGTGTGACCTCATATGTGTTTCTAACTGTAGGGGGGTGGGGCTGGACGTGTGACATCATTGATCGCCTTTCCCTATAACAGGGAACACACGATCACTGACACTGCCACAATGAAGAACGGGGAAGCTGTGTTTACACTCACCTCTCCCAGTTCTTCAGTTCCGGAGACCGATCGTGGGACACCGGCGGGGATCGGGTCCCGCAGGCGCGGTCACGGAGCTTCAGACCGCGTCGCGAGCGCGCTGCCGCCGCTCATCAGTCTGCTGCTTCATGTTCACCATCCAATCACAGGCTGGGGGAGGGACAAGACCTGTTAGTGTTATTTAACTGTAGCAGTGAAGAATCAGGTCACTTGAGCTGCTAGTGATCTTTGTGTATTTCTTCCAGATCTGTGCACTAATCCAGTGTGAGACTTCCTGTAATAAAGACCGCCCACTGCTGCTCTCTCTCCTTGTGCAAGGTGACTGGTCTTGTCTCCGCCCCCCTCCTGTAGTGGATGGTGCCTCCTGGGGCCCCTCCCACGGGTCTGCTCTCTCTCTCTCCTTGTGCAGAGTGACTGTCTTGTCTCCGCCCCCTCCTGTAATTTCCTGTAGTGGGTGGTGCCTGCTGGGGCCCCTCCCACAGCTCTGCTCTCTCTCCTTGTGCAGAGTGACTGTCTTGTCTCCGCCCCCTCCTGTAGTGGGTGGTGCCTGCTGGGGCCCCTCCCACAACTCTGCTCTCTCTCCTAGTACAGAGTGATTGGTCTTGTCTCTGCCCCCTCCTGTAGTTTCCTGTAGTGGGTGGTGCCTGCTGGGGCCCCACCCACAGCTCTGCTCTTTCCTTGTGCAGAGTGACTGTCTTGTCACCGCCCCCTCCTGTAGTTTCCTGTAGTGGGTGGTGCCTGCTGGGGCCCCTCCCACAGCTCTGCTCTCTCTCCTTGTGCAGAGTGACTGTCTTGTCTCCGCCCCCTCCTGTAGTTTCCTGTGGTGGGTGGTGCCTGCTGGGGCCCCTCCCACAACTTTGCTCTCTCTCCTAGTACAGAGTGATTGGTCTTGTCTCTGCCCCCTCCTGTAGTTTCCTGTAATGGGTGGTGGTCCTTCTGGGGCCCCTCCCACAGCTCTGCTCTTTCCTTGTGCAGAGTGACTGTCTTGTCTCCGCCCCCTCCTGTAGTTTCCTGTAGTGGGTGGTGCCTGCTGGGGCCCCTCCCACAGCTCTGCTCTTTCCTTGTGCAGAGTGACTGTCTTGTCTCCGCCCCCTCCTGTAGTTTCCTGTAGTGGGTGGTGCCTGCTGGGGCCCCTCCCACAGCTCTGCTCTCTCTCCTTGTGCAGAGTGACTGTCTTGTCTCCGCCCCCTCCTGTAGTTTCCTGTGGTGGGTGGTGCCTGCTGGGGCCCCTCCCACAGCTCTGCTTTCTCTCCTTGTGCAGAGTGACTGTCTTGTCTCCGCCCCCTCCTGTAGTTTCCTGTGGTGGGTGGTGCCTGCTGGGGCCCCTCCCACAACTCTGCTCTCTCTCCTAGTACAGAGTGATTGGTCTTGTCTCCGCCCCCTCCTGTAGTTTCCTGTAATGGGTGGTGCCTTCTGGGGCCCCTCCCACAGCTCTGCTCTTTCCTTGTGCAGAGTGACTGTCTTGTCTCCGCCCCCTCCTGTAGTTTCCTGTAGTGGGTGGTGCCTGCTGGGGCCCCTCCCACAGCTCTGCTCTCTCTCCTTGTGCAGAGTGACTGTCTTGTCTCCGCCCCCTCCTGTAGTTTCCTGTGGTGGGTGGTGCCTGCTGGGGCCCCTCCCACAACTCTGCTCTCTCTCCTAGTACAGAGTGATTGGTCTTGTCTCTGCCCCCTACTGTAGTTTCCTGTAGTGGGTGGTGCCTGCTGGGGCCCCTCCCACAGCTCTGCTCTTTCCTTGTGCATAGTGACTGTCTTGTCTCCGCCCCCTCCTGTAGTTTCCTGTAGTGGGTGGTGCCTGCTGGGGCCCCTCCCACAGCTCTGCTCTTTCCTTGTGCAGAGTGACTGTCTTGTCTCCGCCCCCTCCTTGTAATTTTCTGCAGGCATGTAGTGGGTGTAGCCTGCTGGGGCCCCTCCCTTTGACGACACAAAGTAGCATTATATCTTTTGGTGGCAATTAAGATATATATAAAAAAATAACGTTTTGTTCCCGAATTTGCTTGTAAACCTTTCGCCTTTTATCAGAGCGCCTCAGTAAGTTTTGCGTTCTTCGTTGATTTCCGGGAAAGGACATAATTCGTGGCTGTAGTTATAAAATTACAGCGCTTACGCTTTTTACTGCAAATGATTTTGTTAGAATATTTTGAAGAGTTATAATTTTGTTAAGCACCAATTACCTTCTATATGTGTTGACTCGCCGCTCCACCGCCATCATATCATTTTCACATTGCTTTAATTAAACATTGCGTGAACGAGAATGACGCTGAGAGCGCTGCTTATAGGAGTTTTCCGGAAACTCGATCCGCCAATTATTGAGGATTTTTGGTGTTACTTTTACAACTTGGTAGCAATTAGAATTTGTACTCTGACTATTCCTCTGCGGGAAACGCCGCGCTCTGATATTCGTCATTGTGCTCAGACCTTGCCCCTTTTTGCGATTCGGAACTGCGTCGTTTTAACTGACAATTGCGCGGTCGTGCGACGTGGCTCCCAAACAAAATTGGCGTCCTTTTTTCCCCACAAATAGAGCTTTCTTTTGGTGGTATTTGATCACCTATTTTTTGCGCTATAAACAAAAATAGAGCGACAATTTTGAAAAAAATGCAATATTTTTTACTTTTTGCTGTAATAAATATCCCCCAAAAATATATACGTATTCTTCTACCTATTTTTGGTAAAAAAAAAACGCAATAAGCGTTTATCGGTTGGTTTTCGCAAAATTGATAGCGTTTACAAAATAAGGAATAGTTTTATTGCATTTTTATAAAAAAAATGTTTTTTACTACTAATAGCGGTGATCAGCGATTTTTTTCCTGACTGCGACATTATGGCGGACACTTCGGAAATATTTTGACACATTTTTGGGACAATTGTCATTTTCACAGCAAAAAATGCATTTAAATTGCATTGTTTACTGTGAAAATGACAGTTGCAGTTTGGGAGTTAACCACAAGGGGGCGCTGTAGGATTTGAGTGTTCCCTGTGTGTGTTTACAACTGTAGGGGGGTGTGGCTGTAGGTGTGACGTCATCGATCACGTCCCCCTATTACAGGGATGACGTGATCGATGCTGCGGCCACAGAGAAGCACGGGGAAGCCGTGTTTACACACGGCTCTCCCCGTTCTTCAGCTCCAGGGACCGATCGCCGCACTGCAGCGGTGATCAGGTCCGCGAGTCCCGCGGTCCCAGTCCTGGAGCTTCGGACCGGGTCACGGGTGCGCGCCGCAGGCGCGCGCCCGTGACCCACGGCTGGGTACTAGAAACCAACGTATATATAAGTTGATGTGCCCAGCCGTGCCATTCTGCCGACATAAATGTACAGTAGGCAGCTCTTAAGTGCTTAAAATAAAAACCGCAGAGGTGATCAAATACCACCAAAAGAAAGCTCTATTTGTGGGAAAAAAAGGACGCCAATTTTGTTTGGGAGCCACGTCGCACGACCACACAATTGTCAGTTAAAGCGGCGCAGTGCTGAACCGCAAAAAGGGGGCCCGGTCCTTTACCTGCATAATGGTCCGGGGTTTAAGTGGTTAAAGAGGAAGTAAACCCTGAGAAGAGCGAAGGAAATGGAAGGAAGAGTAAAGCAAAATGACTTTATAAGATGCAGAGTTCTGCGTGTCTAGTGGGCGGCCAATAAGACTGCTGTCCTGCCTGTCTAATCACACAACGCACATAGAAACAGGCGAATTATCATCAAAACACACTGACAATGAGAAGGACATTTACATTAAGCATTTCCATTGATCTATACATCTATGAAATAGTGTTGAGCAGAATATGCCATATTCGATTTCGCGATATATCTCGAATATATAGTCGAATATTCGAGATATATTCGCTAAATACGAATATTCGTGATATTTTTTGAACATGAAATGATTGCGAAATTTCGCTATTGCGAACGCGAATGCGAAATTTCGAGAAATGCGGAATGGAGCACTCTGATTGGCTCAGAATATTCGTGATATATTACAATATAAAATAATTGCGAATATTCGAGAAATGCGGAATGGAGCACTCTGATTGGCTCAGAATATTCGTGATATATTACAATACACAATAATTGCGAATATTCGGCAAATGCGGAAGGAGCACTCTGATTGGCTCAGAATATTCGTGATATATTACAATACACAATAATTGCGAATATTCGAGAAATGCGGAAGGAGCACTCTGATTGGCTCAGAATATTCGTGATATATTACAATACACAATAATTGCGAATATTCGAGAAATGCGGAAGGAGCACTCTGATTGGCTCAGAATATTCGTGATATATTACAATATAAAATAATTGCGAATATTCGATAAATGCGGAAGGAGCACTCTGATTGGCTCAGAATATTCGTGATATATTACAATACAAAATAATCGCGCGATATCGCTATTGCCGAATAATCGCATTGCGATTTTTCGGGAATATAAAATGAGCGCTGCAGCTACTCGGCCCAAGGTCTCTAATCATACCAGCAATGCTTTTAGACGTCGATGGGGATCTCTAGGATGTGATCTGTTCTAAAAAAAAATTGAAAAAAAATACGAATATTCGAAATAGCGAATATTCACCGCGATATTCGTGTTATTCGCGAATACTCGAATATGCAATATTCATAGCGAATATTCGCAATGCGAATATTCGTGAGCAACACTACTATGAAACTGACGTGACTACAGAGACATATTGCGGCGCTGACAGTAAAATGCGATTGGGAGCAGAACGCGGGTTGTCGCGGGGTTGGGTGACTTACGTTGTGTAGGGTCCAGAATCTGCAGCGTTGCTCAGGTGTTATCTATGATACACAGAAGAGTGACACCTTCTTCATGGAGGAAGGAGAGAGGGCAAAGTGCAGACACCGAGAGGTGATTACAGCTGTCAGCTGATCACATGCGCGGAAGAAATATTACTCTGCAGGAATGGAATCTGGGAATTTCGTCTTCTTTACCATCATTAACCACTTGCCCACCGCGCCTATTTTGGCACTTCTCTCCTTCATGTAAAAATCACAATTTTTTTGTTAGAAAATTAATCAGAACCCTCAAACATTATATATTTTTTTAAGCAGACACCCTAGGGAATAAAATGGCGGTCATTGCAACTTTTTTTCTCGCACAGTATTTGCGCAATAATTTTTCAAACTCTTTTTTTTAGGGGAAAAAAACGGTTTCATGAATTAAAAAACAACAAAACAGTAAAGTTAGCCCAATTTTTTTGTATAATGTGAAAGATGATGTTACGCCGAGTAAATAGATACCTAACGTGTCACGCTTTAAAATTGCGCACACTCATGGAATGGCGCCAAACTTTGGTACTTAAAAATCTCCATAGGCGACGCTTTAATTTTTTTTTTTACAGGTTACTATTTTCGAGTTACAGAGGAGGTCTAGTGCTAGAATTGTTGCACACGCTCTTAACGCACGCGACGATACCTCATGTGTGGTTTGAACGTTTACATATGTGAGCGGGACTTACGTGTGCGTTCGCTTTTGAGTGCGAGCTACCGGGGACAGGGGCGTTTTAATTTTTTTTATTTTGTTATTTATTTATTACTTTACTTATTTATTTATTATTTTACACTTTTTTTTACATTTTTATTTTTTCGATCGCTTTTATTCCTATTACAAGGAATGTAAACATCCCTTGTAATAGGAAATGCGTGTGACAGGTCCTCTTTATGGAGAGAGGCGGGGTCAATAAGACCTCACATCTCTCCTCCAGGTTGGAAAGAATGAGATCGTGAAAAAAATTCACCAATCTCATTCTTACTAGCCGCAATTGCAGTTTGTTTACTTACGGGTACCCGGGCGTGACGTCATCACATCGCGCCCGGGCCGCCGCCATCTGGTCACCAGTCATCTCTATGCTTCCCAGGCAGCGCCGGGCCGATTGGCTCTCCGGGCCCCCGATGGCGCGGGAGAGCCCGGGGAAGCACAGGATGGCGGCAGGAAAGGGGGGACGTCCCCTCCCACCGCCTATAAGAACGATCAAGCGGCGGAGCTGCCGCTTTGATCATTCTTATCGTGCAGAGAATCGGCGGGTGAAGACGGTGATATCTGAATGATGAATATATATTAGGGCTGTGGAAATTAAAGATGAGTTTCTCGATTAATTGTACATTTTTTTGATCGATCAAAATTCTTTTTATTGGTACTAGTGATGCAATGATCGGTGATCCGAACGGGTCACCATATGCGGATCGGCACACACCACGGGGATCCATGGAGCTCCGCTGCTGCCTCGGCCATAGGAAAGGCCACGGCTTCGGCCTAGCTCCCGGAGCGGCGGCCATCTTGGTCCACCCAGCGGCTGCCAACTGCTCGTGTTCGGCCTGCTTCTCTGGTAAAACTAAGCAAGCACTAATCTTCCTATACAGTGGGGGAGATGTGGACCATATATGGTGGTGACAGTGGTGACTATAAATGGTCGTGATCCGAAAAATGTATGTGCATTATAACTAATCAAAATGAGTTGATTAATCGAACATGAAAAATTTAACCAGTAACAGCCCTAATATATATAGTATACAAAGAACAAAATTGCACTAAAAAGACTGCAAATATATCTAAGCAGTATGACAATAGGAGAATAAACAATAGGTTTAGTCCGTATAAATGCAAAAAATGAATGCACAGGAGCAGATGTAATTTCACCTCCCTACGTTTCGTCACTAGAGGGACGTGTTCACGTCCCCCGTGAACACGTCCCTCTAGTGACGAAACGTAGGGAGGCGACGTGCTGACGTCACCGCGCAAACTTCTCTCTACCCGGAAGACACGGGCGGAATGTGCTAGCCGGCCGGCTTATTTTATATTGGATGCCTGTCTTTGACCACTGTCTTGTAAGTGCATACCATTTTCTTTTTATATTAAAACCAGACGATTTTACACTATGCGAGCCTTTTTGTCCTTCTATACATCCTGACGCATACCGACGATACCGAGGATGGTCCCCATATAGGTGATCTGGACGTTGGAGGTGTTCATGTTGACTTCTGGGTTTTGACATAAGGCTCATTTTCACTGTGCATCTGGTAAGAGGCCATTCATGGTGGAGGTGTTTACTTTCAACACTTTTTCTCAAAAGTCTGTCATCAATGTTTACACCCGGGAGATCTCCAATATGAACTCTTACTTCACAATTGAAATTTGAAATTACATCTGCTCCTGTGCATTAATTTTTTGCATTTATACGG
Source organism: Rana kukunoris (assembly GCA_029574335.1). Classification (NCBI taxonomy): domain Eukaryota; kingdom Metazoa; phylum Chordata; class Amphibia; order Anura; family Ranidae; genus Rana; species Rana kukunoris. Next base: position 221,609,887 of record CM056055.1, on the reverse strand, counting down.
ACTAAACCTATTGTTTATTCTCCTATTGTCATACTGCTTAGATATATTTGCAGTCTTTTTAGCGCAATTTTGTTCTTTGTATATCATGTTTGAGGTTGTATAACCGTTTTATTATTGCAGCTTCTAACCTTTTTATCATTGTTTCTATAACGAGCGCTATATAATCTTTACCTAATATATATATAGAGTGAAAATGTCCAAATTGGGCCCCAAAGTGTCAATATTTTGTGTGGCCGCCATTATTTTCCAGCACTGCCTTAACCTTCCTGGGCATGGAGGTCACCAGAGCTTCACAGGTGGTCCTCTTCCCCTCCTCCATGATGACATCACAGAGCTGGTGGATGGTAGAGACCTTGCGCTCCTCCACCTTCCGCTTGAGCATGTCCCACAGATGCTCAATAGGGTTTAGGTCTGAAGACATGCTTGGCCAGTCCATCTCCTTTACCCTCAGCTTCTTTAGCAAGGCAGTGGTGGTCTTGGAGGTGTGTTTGGGGTGGTTATCATGTTGGAATACTACCCTGCGGCCCAGTCTCTGAAGAGAGGGGATCATGCTCTGCTTCAGCAGGTCACAGTACATGTTGGCATTCATGGTCCCCTCAATGATCTGTAGCCTCCCAGTGCCGGCAGCACTCATGCAGCCCCCAGACCATGACACTCCCACCACCATGCTTGAATGGAGACAAGACACACTTGTCTTTGTCCTCCTCACCTGGTTGCCGCCACACACGCCTGACACCATCTGACACCAAATACGTTTATCTTGGTTTCATCAAACCACAGGACACGGTTCCAGTAATCCATGTCCTTAGTCTGTTTGTCTTCAGCAAACTGTTTGTGGTCTTTCTTGTGCATCATCTTTAGAAGAGGCTTCCTTCTGGGATGACAGCCATGAAGACCAATTTGATGCAGTGTGTGGCGTATGGTCTGAGCACTGACAGGCTGACCCCTCCCCCACCCCTTCAACCTCTGCAGCAATGCTGGCAGCACTCATACGTCTATTTCCCAATGACAACCTCTGGATATGATGCTGAGCACGTGACCTCAACTTCTTTGGTGGACCATGGCGAGGCGGGGGGAGGGGAACCCGTCCTGTTATACCGCTGGATGGTCTTTGCCACCGTTCTGCAGCTCAGTTTCAGGGTCTTGACAATCTTCTTATAGCCTAGGCCATCTTTATGTAGAGCAACATTTTTTTTTTTTCAGATCCTCAGAGAGTTCTTTGCCATGAGGTTCCATGTTGAACTTCCAGTGACCAGTATGAGAGAGTGAGAGCGATAACACCAAATTTAACACACCTGCTCCCCATTCACACCTGAGACCTTTTAACACTAACGAGTCACATGACACCGGAGGGAGGGAAAATGGCTAATTGGGTCCAATTTGGACATTTTCACTTAGGGGTGTCCTCACTTTTGTTGCCAGTGGTTTAGACATTAATGGCTGTGTGTTGAGTTATTTTGAGTGGACGGCAAATTTACACTGTTATACAAGCTGTACACTCACTACACAACATTGTAGCAAAGTGTCATTTCTTCAGTGTTGTCACATGAAAAGAGAGAAGAAAATATTTACAGAAATGTGAGGGGCAGGGCCGTCTTAATAGCATCATGGGCCCCTGGGCAAAGTAATGCTCTGGGGCCCCTACAATGATGACAGTGCAGGTAAACAGACATCAAGTAGGGAGGAGTCAGACTGCCTCCCCTGTGTATCTATCACTCTCAGTGCCATCATGGGACCCCCAATTTTGGGGCAGTGTGGACTCAAGCACCAGCTGCTTTGGGGAAAGTGCAGGGGCCCCCCCATGCTCTCATTAAGACAGCCCTGGTAAGGGGTGTACTGACTTTTGTGTGATACTGTATATATGCAGTAAGTTGGAGTTCAGCTTTAGAAATGCGGTTGAAAAAAAACAAAAAAAACAACCCTTTAAGGCATTTAATTAATGGAGTCACCTTACTGTGTCATTATGTGTTTTCTCGCTGAGGGATGGGTCTGCGCCGTTCTGGCCGGACCTCTGCAACGCTTATCAAGCGCGGTACAAGCAAATAAATAAATAAAGTGCCAGCTCGGCAAATTATCGCTGGTTGGATGAAGGATCGCGCTGAGCTGGCAAATCCTCCTCTTGGCTCCTCTCTGCGGTTCGTGAACCCCGGGTGTTAATCCAGCGAAATTTGTTAAGAAAATCTCTAACACGCCATCGTTCCTATAAGCCGCGCCGTGGGCGGTTTAAGAGTATTTTGCACACAACGCCGGCCACTTTCGCGGGCCATAACGCGAGCCAAGGTTGTAGCGATTAACAGGAGACACACTTTTAATCCTATAAACTGCGTCAAATCAGAGATTAAAAAAAATACGATTTTAAACGTTGATTGTTGTACAATCTCTGCAATGAGGGGTGATAGATGGCAGGAGAGCGGGTCACCTCTCTGCTAGGGGAACTCACGTGCTCTGTAATTGCTGTTTTATTTTTATTTTATTTTTTTAGTGTTAACCTACCATGTATAAAGTATTGCACATAAATGAGTACAGGGCCGCCATCAGGGGGGTACAGGCATTACACCTGTAAGGGGCCTGATGGTCACCAGGGGCACGGCTGGCCCCCCTCACATTTATTTTTTATTTTTTGCATTACACCTGTAAGGGGTCTGATGGTCCCCAGGGCCCCTTACAGGTCTGGCTGCCCCCCCTCCCGTTTATTTTTTTTGCATTACACCTGTAAGGCCGCGTACACACAATGAGACATGTCCGCTCAAACTTGTCCGACGGACCGTTTAGAGCGGACATGTCTCATCAGATTTTGGTCCGATGGCGTGTACACACCATCGGATCAAAATCCCGGCCGGCAGACAGCACGTTTTTTTTTTGCATTACACCTGTAAGAGGCCCGAGGGTCCCCAGGGCCCCCATGGTTTGCATTACACCTGTAAGAGGCCCGAGGGTCCCCAGGGCCCCCTACAGTAATTTTTTTTTTTAATGTTTTATATATTTTTTGCATTACACCTGTAAGGCCTCGTACACACGATCGGACATATCCGATGAAAACGGTCCGCGGACCATTTCCATCGGATATGTCCAATCGGGAGTTTGATCCGATGGCGTGTACACACCATCGGATCAAATTCCCCGCCGCCGGAAGGCGCGGTGACGCGGCGGTGACGTTGACGCCGCCACGTCATCGCCACGTCACCGCACCAGGAAGTTAAACACTTCCGCGCATGCGCCGAATCCATTCGGCGGCGGCGCGGCGGCGGTGGGGGACGACATGTCTGCTGGTAAGTGTACTAACCAGCAGACATGTCGGGCGGACAGATTCCACCGAATGGATTTCAAAGCATGCTTTGAAATCTGTCGGGTGGAGAAATCTGTCCGCTAGCCCATACACACGAGCGGAGATGTCTGCTGAAACGGTCCATCGGACCGTTTTCAGCGGACATATCCCCTTGTGTGTACGAGGCCTCAGGGGTCTGATGGACCCCAGGGCCCCTTACAGGCCCGGCTGCCCCCCTCCTGTTTTTTTTTTTTTTGCATTACACTTGTAAGAGGCCCGAGGGTCCCCAGGGCCCCCTACAGGCCCAGTTGGCCCCCTCCCATTTTCTCCTGACCCCCTACCATTTTCTTTTATTATTATTATTTTTTGAATTACACTTGTAAGTTTTTTTTTAATGTTTTATATATTTTTTGCATTACACCTGTGAGGGGTCTGATGGCCCCCAGGGCCCCTTACAGGCCCGGCTGCCCCCCCCCTCACGTTTTTTTTTTGCATTACACCTGTAAGAGGCCCGAGGGTCCCCAGGGCCCCCTACAGGCCCAGTTGGCCCCCTCTCCGTTTTCTCCTGACCCCCTACCGTTTTCTTTTTTTATTTATTTTTTTATTACACTTGTAAGTTTATTTTTTATTTTTTATATGTTTTATATATTTTTTGCATTACACCTGTAGGGTGTTATTATCTCGCATCAGGAGAGAAGAGATTTTTTTTTCTTCTCCAGGGGGCCCTGCCTAAAGTTGTGTAAGGGGCCCCAAAATTTGTGATGGCTGCCCTGAATGAGTACACCCCTCACATGTTAATAAATATTTTCTTCTATCTTTTCATGTGACAACACTGAAGAAATTACACTTTGCTACAATGTAAAGAAGTGAGTGCTGCCGCCACTGGGGAGCTACAGATCATTGAGGAAACCAGGAATGTACTGTGACATACTGAAGCAGAGCATGATCCCCTCCCTTCAGAGGCTGGGCCGCAGGGCAGTATTCCAAACAGTGTTGTGTCCGTATTTTTATGGACAGTTCGTAAAAACTGACACTTTTTTCCCCCATTCGTAAATGTCCGTGGTTGTGCCAGTAAAAATAGTCGAGATCGGTTCGGCTTGGAACTGCGCATGGAGATTGGAGGCAGGGGGAGATTGGAGGCAGGTGGTGGAGGCAGGGGGCAATGGAGACAGGGGGAGATTGGAGGCAGGGGGTGTTAGAGGCAGGGGGTCATTGAAGGCAGGGGGTGTTGGTGGCACCACAGAGGGGGATGGTGGCACAGCAGAGGGTGGGGGATGGAGGCAGGGGTTGTTGGTGGCACCGCAGAGGGGGATGGAGCCAGGGGACGATGGAGCCAGGGGACGACTGGAGGCAGGGGACGACTGGAGGCAGGGGGCCTGGGGGAGATTGAAGGCAGGGGGGAGATTGTGGCACCGCAAAGGGGGGGTGAAAGCAGAGGGTGTTGGTGGCAGAGGGGATGGAGGCAGGGGGGTGATGTGACTAAATAATTTGCCCTTATATAGAAAATAACAAAAATATGTTTTTTTTACCTTAATATGGATTTGCCTGGTGTACTTGTTTGGAGCCTAAATACTGAAATTTGCACCTAAAAATGTAATTTAGTAACTTTTTTGAAATGCCAGTAAAAATGTGGCTGCGCCAGTAAATTTTGGGTGTCGTGCCAGTAAATTTCAATCTGGTAGGTTGGCAACACTGATTCTAACATGATAACGACTCCAAACACACCTACAAGACCACCACTGCCTTGCTAAAGAAGCTGAGGGTGAAGGTGATGGACTGGCAAAGCATGTTTCCAGACCCTATAGATCAGTGGTCTCCAAACTGTGGCCCGGAGGCCGGAGGTGGCCCTTTCCTTGCCTTTATCTGGCCCTTGAGGCAATATTCCATCAACTGACACCAATGATGGAGCACCATTCCCTCTACTGCTACTGACATCATCAATGGAGTACTACTCTCCTCATTGATATCAAGAATGAGTCACTATTTCTCTCATTAAAACCAATGATGGGGGACTGATGCGGGGCATTTCTTCTTCTCACTGGGCACAGTCCGACCCCCCTATAACCTGAAGGACAGTAAACTGGCCCTTTGCTTTGAAAGTTTGGAGACCCCTGCTATAGATCATCTGTGGGGCATCCTCAAATGCAGTGGCCTGTGTGTCTATAGAGGGCGCAGGAGTGCGGCCCCCCCTCGCTCCTGCAACGCCACTGAAAAACGATACATAGATTCATGAATTGCATGAATCTATGTATCGTAGCCGCTGCCCACTATTCAGAGAGAGCTGTAATCGGCTTCCAAATAGTTACCAGGGGACGCAGGGGGTGTGTGTTCCCTGGTTAACACTGACAGGCGTCTCAGCCAATCGGGTTCACCGGTTACCGGTAACCTGATTGGCTGAAGCGACATCGAGGGCAGGGCTACTTCGAGGGATCGTGCAGGAAGATCCGAGGATGGCTGACCGAGAAAGGTAAGTGCCAGAAGGGGGGTAATCTGGCGGCATTTTAGGGGTAAACTGGCGCCAATGGCATGGCACAGTGGCGACAATCGCATGGCACAGTGGCGACAACTGATGGGCACAGTGGCAACAATGGCATGTTACAGTGGCGACAATGGCATGGCACAGTGGCTGCGTTTGGAATGGCACAGTGGTGACAATTGATGGTCACAGTGGCGACAATGATATGGCACAGTGGCGACAATTGATGGGCACAGTGGCGACAATGGCATGGCACAGTGGCTGCGTTTGGAATGGCACAGTGGCGACAATTGATGGGCACAGTGGCGACAATGGCATGGCACAATGACGACAATTGATGGGTACAGTGGCGACAATGGCATGGCACAGTGGCGACAATGGCATGACACAGTGGCTGCGTTTGGAATGGCACAGTGGCGACAATTGATGGCACAGTGGCTGTGTTTGGCATTACTCTGTTATTTTAGGTAATAATCAGCAGGCCCATAGGATTGTGAAAATTGCTCTGGCCAATTAGGTGTGTACAGTAGGGTGACCTCGTGTCCCGCATTGCCCATTTTGCAGGTCTGTCCCGGGCACCTTCATTTCAGGACAATACAGTGTCCCGGAATAAAACTGACACATCCACCCCCCCCCCTCGCGCCAATCTGATGCCCCCAAAAAAGGCCGACACATCACCGCTTTACTCACTGACAGTACTTGTCCTGGCCGGGAATCCTCCGCCCCCTGCTTGTGATTGGAGAAATCATAAATCCCACCTCTTGTGTCCAATCACTGTGCTGTGATTCGTTACACCACAAGCTGATTTTTGGGAGGGTGTCCCTGAATGGTAGTTTGTAAATGTGGTCACTCTAGCGTACAGGTATGGGAGCTGAACTGGTTAAGAATCTGGCCATTGCATCAGCCCACCAAGATACATACAACACCCACCCAATGCTGATATTTTTTTTGCATGTAATTGTACAGTTTATTGGGCGTTACTCCTTGCTTCTTTCTCGGAGGTCACTATAAGTCCAAACCCGCCCTTGATTGTCGGAAAGTCAGACCGTCCTTGCCGTTACGGCCAAATAATCTATTTTTATCGTCGCACCAAAAGAGCTTTAAAAAAAGAGTGATTTGTGCTGGGAATTCAGAAATGGCTCCCAGCGAGAGCGGCTGCATTTTAGGGGAGGTTAATGCGCGTTCGGGCTCCTCGATCGATAAACAAGGAGCCACGCACAGCACTTAAAGTTGTACTTGTTGAAGTCTGGAGCCATCAACACCACGAAGGAGATTTACGGCGCGGTGGGGCGAGCTCCGATTCCGGCGCTTTCTCCTAAACTGCGCTCTGCAAACCACATTTCAGATGGCAATCTTTACAGCCGAGCAAAACTTTGCAACGTCTGCGATTTTATGGTTCATCTGCAAAGGTGAATGATGCCCACACTTATACAGGAAGTAAGCAACAAGCCACAATAAAAGATCACCTTGCCCATTTGGCTATTATTAACCACTTCAGCCCCGGGACCATTATGCAGCTTAAAGACCCGGCCACTTTTTGCCATTCGGCACTGCGTCGCTTTAACTGACAATTGCGCAGTCGTGCGACGTGGCTCCCAAACAAAATTGATGTCCTTTTTTTTCCACACATAGAGCTTTCTTTTGGTGGTATTTGATCAAATCTGCGGGTTTTTTTTGTTTGTTTTTTGCGCTATAGACAAAAATAGAGCAAAAATTTAGAAAAAAATGCAATATTTTTAACTTTTTCCTGTAATAAATATCCCCAAAAAATATCTAAAAAAATATTTGTTTTTTCTCAGTTTAGTCCGATACGTATTCTTCTACATATTTTTGATAAAGAAAAAAAAAATCGCAATAATCGCAAAATCGCAAAATGCACTGATTACTGTAAAATGATACTGTCAGTGAAGGGGTTAACCAGAAGGAGGCGCTGTAGGGGTTAAGAGTGCCCTAATGTGTGATTCTTACTGTGGGGGGGGCGTGGCTGGGCGTGTGACATCACTGATCGTCGTTCCCTAACACAGGGAACAGACGATCAGAGACAGCCACACTAGGAAACATGGGGAGAGGTTTGTTTACACTTACTTCCCCCCGTTCTTCAGCTCTGTGACCCGATCACGGGACACTGGTGGCGATCGGGTCCGCTGCTCCCACGGGGACGGTCACAGAGAAGACAACTGGGTCGTGAGCGCGCCACCGGCCACGTGCACGCGACCCACGGTTGGAATTTTAAAGAGGACGTACATGTACGCCCTTGTGCTAGCCGTGCCCTTCTGCCGAAGTACCGGTATATCGGCGTGAAGGGGTCCTTAAGTGGTTAAACGCCCGTCTGAACCATCGGCCCACTGGGAAACTCCCGGTAGTCCCGATGGCCAGTCCATCCCTGCGGTTATGACTCGTCCGGGTAGAAAGGAAACATTTCACAAGAAAATTATGAAGCTGCTGGTGACTTCTTTGAAAAGATGTATGCCCGGTCCTTCCTCTGGCCTTGAAACTTATGCCCCGTACACACGATCAGAAATTCCGACAGCAAAAGTCCAATGTGAGCTTTTGAACGAAATTTCCGACCGTGTATAGGATCCATCAGACTTTTACTGTCGGAATTTATGCCAACAAAAGATTAATGCCGCGTACACACGATCGTAAAAAACGATGTTTTTGAAACGTCACTTTTCAAAGACGATGTTGCATACACACCATCGTTTTTTTCACAAAAAGCGAGGTTACGTTCACCACACTTTTCCATTGAAGCTCGCTTCATAACTAGCTTCTGGGCATGCGCGGGTTGAAAAACGTCGTTTTAAATGACGTTTTTGCTACACACGGTGACTTTTTGTGAAACAAAAAACGACGTTTTGAAAAACGACACAAAAAATTCAAGCATGTTGGAATTTTTTTTTGGTCGTTTTTTTTTAACAAAAAAAACGACTTTTTGCCCACACACCATAAATTTAAATGACTTTTAAAAAAACTTCGTTTTTTTTCATCGCAAAAAACGACCGTGTGTACGCGGCATGAGAGCAGGTTAATTACATTTTCAGACGGAAAAAAAAATCCTATATAAATGAACAGGAAGCTCTGTACAAAGCTATTCCTGTTCATTCATTCTGTGTAGCTGACTTTGCAGGAAAAAGGACTGAGAACAATGTCTTAAAAGGGAGGCATCAGGGGCCTGATATTTCACCAAAGGGGGTCCTAAATAAAAAAAAATAGTAATAGAAAACCAAAAAAAAAATGCTGACACCAGTGGTGGAACTACTAGAGTTGCAAAAGTCGCGCTTGCGACTGGGCTCTGCCGTTCCGCCACCCTGGGGGGGACCCTAAGATGGCAGTAAGGTGGCCCACTATTGGACCGTAATAAAAGGGTCCCACATTGGGAGTTAAGGGCCCCTGGAATGTGGGAGGGGCCCTGTTGGGGGTCCCTTCATGGTTTCTTGCACCAAGGCCCTAAAAGTTTTAGTTACCGTATATACTCAAGTATAAGCTGACCCGAATATAAGACGAGGCACCCAATTTTACCACAAACAAATGGGAAAATTTATTGACTCGAGTATAAGCCTAGGGTGTCCATCTGCATGCCTCACTGTGCCCATGTGCATGCCTCACTGTGCCCATGCCTTACTGTCAGGGCCACCATCAGGAGGGTACAGGCATTACAGCTGTAAGGGGCCCCGAATGTTCCCAGGGGCCCGGTTGCCCCCCTTCTCAGCTTGCGGCAACACCCCACGGTTCTCTGCTCCAGGGGGCCCAGGCCTGAAGCTGTGTGAGGGGCCCCAACATTTCTGATGGCTGCCCTGCTCACTGTGTCCATGCCTCACTGTGCCCATGACTAGACTGACGTTTAACATGGGAGTGTATGGAAGGGGTTTCCAGGTTTGAAAAATTGGTGCTCCCCCCAGCCGTAGGTCCCCCAGACAACAAACTTTGAACACTTGTAAAAGAGAAATGGGGCTATATGTGTGCCAAGTTCTGGGTCCAGGGGACCTACGGCCAGCCAGTACCGGGTCCCCAAATCTCACTGGAGAAATGACCATTTAACATGGGCGTCTATGGAATTGATGCCCGGCTTTGAAAAATCGGTGCTCCTCGGCCGTAGGTCCTCTGGAAAACAAACTTTGAACACTTGTAGAAGAGAAATGGGGCTACATGTGTGCCATGTTCTGGGTCCAGGGGACCTACGGCCAGCCAGTACCGGGTCCCCAAATCTCACTGGAGAAATGACTGTTTAACATGGGCGTCTATGGAAGGGGTGCCCGGCATTGAAAAAAATCGGTGCTCCCCGGTCGTAGGTCCCCCAGACAACAAACTTTGCACACTTGTAAAGGAAGAGTGGGGCTACATGTGTGCAAAGTTCTGGGTCCAGGGGACCTACGACCAGCCAGTACCGGGTCCCCAAATATCACTGGAGAAATGACTGTTTAACATGGGCGTCTATGGAAGGGGTGCCCGGCATTGAAAAAAATCGGTGCTCCCCGGTCGTAGGTCCCCCAGACAACAAACTTTGCACACTTGTAAAGGAAGAGTGGGGCTACATGTGTGCAAAGTTCTGGGTCCAGGGGACCTACGACCAGACAGTACCATGTCCCCAAAACTCACTGGAGAAATTACCATTTAACATGGGAGTCTATGGAAGGGGTTTCCGGCTTTGAAAAATCGGTGCTCCCCGGCCATAGGTCCCCTAGACAACAAACTTTGCACAATTGTAGAGGAGAAATAGGGGCTACATGTATGTCAAGTTCTGGGTCCAGGGGACCTACGACGAGACAGTACCAGGTCCCCAAATCTCACTGGAGAAATTACTGTTTAACATGGGCGTCTATGCAAGGGGTGCCCGGCATTGAAAAATCGGTGCTCTGCGGCCGTAGGTCCCAGAGCAAACTTTGCACACCTGTAGAGGAAGAGTGGGGCTACATGTGTGCCAAGTTTGTGTGTCCAGCAGACCTCTGGCCGGCCAGTACCGGGTCCGCAAAGTCCGGGAGATCAGGCACAAAAAGGTGACTCGAGTATAAGCCGAGGGGGGCATTTTCAGCACACAAAAAATGTGCTGAAAACTCGTCTTATACTCGAGTATATACTGTACATCTCTAATTCCACTCAGAAAGTTATTCTTGTGGGTGTTTTTTTTTTTTTATTATTACATTTTATTTTAAAATACTACAGAATCAGCAAATGAAAAAATTGCCAATTTTACGCCTTCGGCAGAAAGCGGTCTACGAAATTCTTTCGGAGACGCCTATATGATGGCTCAGCGCGCTTACTTCTAAATATTTTCTTGATTAGTAGAATTTAGACAATGAGGATAAGAAGTCAGCACAAATCCCTCCGCCACCCCATCACACACAATGCGACGGCGTATTAAAGGGTCTTCCTATCCCCCCCCCCCCCCCCCGCGCGCGCGCCGCTCGGCGAATGGAAACAGACGGATTAGGTCAGTAGATATATTTCTACCGCCATCTGGATTAATGTGACATCGTTAACAAAGCTCATGCATCTATTCAGCGGATTCCTCCCCAGGTGCCCTAATTACCTACTGAGAAATCAATTTTAACGTTAGATGATAAACAGCCGCTTCCGGGGAAGAGCGCTTACTAAGCAAGCAAACATTTGGGCAACAGAAGTGGATTATTTTTTTTTTTTTAAGCACCCCCCCGCTCTTCTCTTCTCTCCTCCCGCTAACAATCCACAGAAAACGTTTCATCTGCGGCCAGCAATGCAACCGATTTTTAATTGTCGTGCCGTCCTTTTATTTGTAATAGCTGCTGAGTAGAAGAGGAAGTCTAGCCTAAGGCGTACCTCCAGGCGGCTGATGGAGGGGGGGGGGGGCAACCGGATCAATGAGGTCGCGGGCGAAATATAAGCGCTCCTCCACCTTGTTTAGCTTGAGTTCAGATAACATTCTGTACAGGATTCTCTTACTATTTACCTGGACTGATATCATCTTACTATCAGCTGCTTCAGCTTTTTTTTTGTACCGTTTTGTTTAGTTTGAATACAAATATAAACGGCAGCGTATGAAGCGAGACTGTATTGCCGGAGTCAACCGTTACTTATGTCCTCAATCCACCCCTGAGCACCTTGTTCCTTGTCCCCGCCCCCTACCCTCCTTCAAGGGCCGGTACCACCACTAGGCAAACTTGGCAGTCGCCTAGGGCGCCCGGCCACTGGTGTTCCTACTAACTAAGTCTCAGCATCTGCATACAATCGGCGCTCCAATCACACATAGTGTCAGAGGCACAGCGGCAGCAGAGGACTGTGTCCTGACTCCCGAATGAATGAGGCTGCATTTGATGGGCGCTAGTGAGGCTGCATTTGATGGATGCTGTTGAGGCTGCATTTGATGGATGCTGTTGAGGCTGCATTTGATGGGCGCTGTTGAGGCTGCATTTTGATGGGCGCTGGTGAGGCTGCATTTTGATGGGCGCTGGTGTGGCTGCATTTTGATGGGCGCTGGTGAGGCTGTATTGATGGGCACTGGTAGGCTGCATTGATGGGCACAGGTAGGCTGCATTTGATAGATGCTGGTGAGACTAAATTTACTTTTTTTTTTGTTTTAAGTGTATTTTGTGCGTGTACTCGAGAGAGGAGCCGGACTGCAGGAGTTTGGGAGTAGGCAGACCTCCCCCAGAGGCAATCTGCCATCTTTCTCCATGCCCCCGGGTGGCAATGGAGGGTGTGAGGGGGTCCTCCCACACAGCCCGCCCTATCTGCTCCGTTTCGAAGCCCAACTGGGCAGAGGGACCCCCCTATGAGGGAGTGAGAGGATCTAGCCCGATCAGCCAGCCCTGTTAGTCCTTTGCCTCTCTTTTTTTAGAAACCGCGTGGCCAAAGTGCGTGCGTGTTAACACAAATTCAAGTGCGTGTACCGTAAGTGTGGTGGTTTTTGTGGGAGGGGGGTGGGCGTACTAAGCGCAGGTGTACCTTGCATAGAACACCCACCGGGAGCCGGGCTGAGACCCCCAAACTCAATTCACATGCAGCCGAGACCGGGATCCGAACCCTTGGCTGCAGAGGTGAACGGCTTGTCAGCGCAGTGCCAATCACGTTGAGCCACCACAGCTCCCGGTGAGACTAAATTTGATGGGCGCTAGTGAGGCTGCATTTGATGGATGCTGGTGAGACTGAATTTGATGGGCGCTGGTGAGGCTGCATTTTGATGGGCACTGGTGAGGCTGCATTTTGATGGACGCCGGTGAGGCTGCGTTTTGATGGGCAGCGGTGAGGCTGCATTTGATGGGCGCTGGTGAGGCTGCATTTGCGGGTGTTGGTGAGGCTGGATTTGATGGGCGCTGGTGAGGCTGCATTTGCGGGTGTTGGTGAGGCTGCATTTGATGGGCGCTGGTAGTGAGGCTGCATTGATGGGCACTGGTAGGCTGCATTTGATGGATGCTGGTGAGACTAAATTTGATGGGCGCTGGTGAGGCTGCATTTGATGGACGCCGGTGAGGCTGCATTTGATGGGCACTTCATTAAAAAGCTGGGGTTTACATGGGATGGGGAAAGGGGGTGAAGTCAGGGGTGGAGCCAAGGAGGGGGCGGCAAAATTAGGTTTCGCTTAGGGTTTCAAAAATCCTTCCACCAGCCCTGCCTACTTCAAATAAATCCCCCAGCAAGACCCCATCAGCAAAAATAGATTCTCCCTAGAGAGGGCTGTCTTTAAAAAAAGGGACAAAAGGGCAGCTGCCCTGAGCTCCACCCATTGTTGTGGGGCCCAAAGCAGCTGCCCCTTGAGCCCACAAATAGTTGATAAGTGGATTTGGGGAAATGCTTGCCAAGGGTCCAATCAATATTTATGTATGCATTAATGTAACAATTTCTGAACTTTTGTATTTTTGATATAATGAAAATAAATATTAATAATAATAAAATAAAATAATAAATGAATGGCCTACCTTAGACGTGATGTGCAAAATGACGCATGCACCATTGCACCTGCATAGGTGTGAACAAAGCCTAAGATGTTTGACTAATCGGCACATCCCTTGAGCCCTGGGAAGCCCAGGAGAAGAACAGAAGGCTTAGACAGTTCAGACGACAGTCAAGGTGACCCCGGCATAGCCTAGTGCGATTCTCTCAATGTGATCTCCGTCATACGACACACGTGTGATCAGAACACATTCATCAGACAGAGATCAGCAACTGCTACACATTAGAAACCTCATTATTTGTCTGACAGTCAAGCCGACCCATCTGGGCAAGAAAAGAGTCCTTCAGGAATGATGACCCCCATCTCTCAGAGACGGATTGAAAGCATAAAAAGGGTCCTGACTCCTAACCATTCCCTACTGAAACCAAAATTTAAAAAAATATTTGGTTGTAGACATACTTTAACCTCCCTGGCGTTATGATTCTGTCTGGAATTTTGTACCAAAAGCGTTGCAATTGTTTTGCAAGGAAATGTGGTGTTATGTATTATAGGCCTGCAATTCTTAGTAAGTACTTACTTAAATCTATCTAAACAAGAGTCTAATAGGCATCCCGGGTATGATTTTTTTTTTTTTTTTTATTAAAAATTATAATATAATAAATAATTATAAAAAATTATAACAAATAATAATATAATTATAGTAAAAATTATTCAATAATGTAATCAAATCAAAATCACTGAAATTTGCTCAGTTGCAGAATTTTTGCTGTCATTATTTTTTTTTTTTTATGACGAATTTCCCCACAAATCGCTATCGCTAAATTCTGCAAGTGATTATAATTTATTATCGCTGTTTTTTAGCTGCTCTAAAACAATTTTTGCCATAAAGGGACACTTTTGGTTGCTATGGGCAATCTACAGTTTGCAGGTAGAAAGAAAAGTTTTTATTATATAAAAGGACATGCAGGGCACAGGACAGACCACTAGGGACATGGGGGGTGTGTATTTTTTACATACAGTACTGTAATCTATAAGATTACAGTGTACTGTATGTAATGTGTTTGTTTACATTTTTGAATTTGGCGCCGTTCTCCATCCCCGTGCGTCGTAACGTCGCAGGGAACGGAGCTCGGCGGCACACGGGGACGCTGTGTGAATCGAGCGAGCACCCGCTCGCTCACACAGCGGGGATGCATCGCTGGATCCACGGAGAAGGTAAGTAAACTGTCTCTGTGGATTCTGCGAGGCGAGCCCGTGTCTGACACGGGATCAACGATAGTAGCAGGAAATTTTTACCCCGTGTCAGACACGGGAAAAACGCCAGGGAGGTTAAACGCCCCCTTCACGCCAATATGTCGCTGTAACATGCGTTAGGTGCGTTGGTGCACTGCTGTTGTTCTGTCAATATCTCCAACCCATCAGAAACTCCAACCACGGCACTTCCGGTTTATTTAAAAACGTAGTAATGGGAGATTTTGATGAATTGGTGGTTGGACACAACACCTTCAGCCGGTACAGGAAGACTGAGCTGTTTTGACAGCACAGCGGCTGCCGGCTAATGAGGACAAAGTCGTAGTCGCCTCGGAGGCGGCCATTTTGTTGGCTAGTATCAGAGCGGAGTAAAAATCTCCGCTCATAATATCCTGCACCGGACTCTATTCAGTTGCCAGCGTTGTGTCCAACCACCAATTCGTCAAAAACTCCAATTACTGCTGGTTTTAAATAAACAGGAAGTTAAACGATTGGAGTTTCTGACGGGTTGGAGAACTTGACAGAACACTGTGCCATTCATTGTAATGCTAACGCACCGGTGCAGCATCATCAGACTGAGTTGGCCTCCTTGATGTGAATGGACTCTAAGGCCTCGTGCACACGATCAGACCAAACCGATGAGACTGGTCCGACGGACCGTTTTCATCGGACCACGCTGAAGTGGTCTGATGGTCTGATGTGCGTACAAACCATCGGTCCAAAATCCCATCGGGCCAGAACGCGGTGACGTAGAACACAACGACGTGCTGAAAAAACGAAGTTCAATGCTTGCAAGCATGCGTCGACTTGATTCTGAGCATGCGCGGGTTTTTGGTTCGATGCTTTTGCATACTAACCATCGTTTTGGTCCGACGGACAGGTTTCCATCGGACAGAATTTAAAGCAAGTTTTAAAACTTTGGTCCGATAGACAACGTTCCGATGGGCCATACACACGATGGGCCATGCCCATTGTGGCCACAGCCCAACAAACACAGCCAATTTTCATATGCTGTGCTTTGGGATGGGGGGTCCTGCACTGCATCTGAGGTCTGTAAGTTTTAGGGAAAGGAGTGGGGAATTGTACTAGTGACACAATGAGAGGGGGGAGGTAACCAACATATGTGCTGGTTATTAGGGATGAGCTTCGAGTTCGAGTTAAACTCATGTTCGACTCGAACATTGCCTGTTCGCCGAACAGCAAACTATTTGGGGTGTTCGCGGCAAGGTCGTGTGAACTTTAGAACCCTGTTAAAGTCTATGGGACTCGAACGTTTGAAATCTAAAGTGCTAATTTTAAAGGCTGATATGCAAGTTATTGTAATAAAAAGTGTTTGGGGACCTGGATCCTGCCCCAGGGGACATGTATCAATACAAAAATAAGTTTTAAAACCTGCAGTTTTTTTGGCAGCATTGATTTTAATAATTCCTTTAAGTGAAACAATAAAAGTGAAATATTTCTTTAAATTTCGTACCTTTCGTACTACTAATGGCGGCGATCAGCGGTTTTTTTTCGTGACTGCGACATTATGGCGGACACATCGGACAAGGGGGGGGGGGTGTATCGTATGCCTGTAAAGTAGCGCTTGTTTCCCATGCTTAGAACTGTCCCTGCACAAAGTGTAATTTCTGAAGGAAAAAAAGTCATTTAAAATCACCCGTGGCTATAATGAATTGTCGGCTCCGGCAATACAGACAAAAGTCATTCATAAAAAAATGTTTTCTTTAAATTTGGGGTGGAGTTCCCCTTAAAATCCATACCAGACCTGAAGGGTCTGGAATGGATATTTGGGGGGAACCCCACATTATTATTTTTTTTATTTGATGCAGGGTTCCCCTTAATATCCATACCAGGCCCTAAGGTGAGTGATTTTAAATGACTTTTTTCCTTCAGAAATAACACTTTGTGCAGGGACAGTTCTAAGCACGGGAAACAAGCGCTACTTTACAGGCATACTATACACCCCCCTAGGTACGAAATTTAAAGAAATATTTCACTTTTATTATTTCACTTACAGGAATTATTAAAATCACTGCTGCAAAAAAAACTGCAGGTTTTAAAACTTTTTTTTTTGCATTGATACATGTCCCCTGGGGCAGGACCCGGGTCCCCAAACACTTTTTATTACAATAACTTGCATATTAGCCTTTAAAATTAGCACTTTAGATTTCAAATGTTCTTTAACAGGGTTCTAGTCCCACTTTTGGTCTGTTCGCATTTGGAAGAACCCAGGGGTGTTCGGCTCATACTGGGGAAAAGATATATGCTGTAGGGAGATTGTGGGGAGAGGATTTGTGCTGTGCATCTTTGAGGGGAGTTTTTGGGGAGAGGGATTTTGTACTGGGAGGGGAGTGTGGATTTGTGCAAAGGATTTGCGATTGGGGGGGTTTCAGGGGGTGAATAACTTGAAGGGTTTGTGCAGGAGGGTTTATTTGGGTGGAAGAAGGGTATCTGTGCTAGAGGAAGGGGAGGATTTGTGTTCGAAAAATTTTTTGTTGGGGAGAGGAATTTGTGCTAGGAGAGAAAATTTTGGGCCCTGCCTAGGGGTTAATTGTTTAGGGGGGGGTGAAAAGATTTTGGAAGGCAAAGGGGTGGGCTTTTTGCACAACAAGAGCTTGCTGGGAGGAACTGAGAATTGTGGGAGATGTATTTTATCCTTGGCCCGCAGTCCCTGGAGATGGAGTCTTCCTCAGCAGCCAATAGTTTTCTCCTTGTTGGTCAGAGATGAGTTCTTCGGTTTCTTTCTCTTCATGGCGGGGTCCCGGATCGTGGTGTGGCACCACCTTCAGTCTATCCGCTGGCGCGGCCCGCCTGGCTACCTGGGCCTTCCTGACTAGACAAGAATACCAGTGATTTACCCGCTTAAGAGAATCAGACGGGGATGCATGCTGGTAGCCCACCCGCTCGGTGATCGGAGAAACACTGGGAGGATTCCTCTGTTCGCACATTTAGCTCTTAGGCAGAGGCATAGAGCCGGGCTGTGAGAGAGACCCTTCCTCCCATTATCTTGCCGGGTCTGTGTGAGAGACACCTTGAATCAGCCCATAGGAGTGGCATGGCTTCCGGAGGGCTTCTTTTGTATATCCTCTCCATCAACCTATTCTTCTTCACCAAAGTTGATGTTGGCTGGAATTAAAGCATTGAGAAAATCAGCTTACCTCCGTTTATAATTCTTCTGCTGACCAAGCTTTATTTTCATCAAACCAGCGACTCCTTCGGGGGTACTAAATTTGTGCAGGAGGGAGATTAGGATTGGTGCCAGGAGGATTGGGGGGCATTAGAAGGGGAGTTGCTCCTACGAAAAATTGGGGAGGGGGGGGAGACAAGAACACAGAGGAAGGGGATAAAAACTTTTTTGGGACAACCAGAAGAACACAGAGGAAGGGGATATTCTCTGCCTCCTGGGAACAAGAGCTTGCTGGGGGGAACTGAGAATTGTGGGAGATGTAGTCTCAGGAAGATGAGTTCAAAATCGGAAAACCTTCCAGCTTTCCTTTATTGAATCCGGCTCTCGTTTCCTCTCCAGGCAGCTGTTTAATTACTAAATACCTTATTATTATTTTTTTTATAACTAACCTCAGGAACAAAATGAAAAAAGCTTTCCCCGAGAATGTGCCGCTTGTAATGACACACTTCAGAACAGAATGTATTAGTGTTTTAATAATCCCGGCTATTGAGGAGCGAATTGACGGGCAGCAGAAATGTGCAAATAATTACTGTTTTGCCGTGGAAATAACAGCTTATAAATCCAGCCAAGGAACTCCACTCCAGAGAGTGTTAGCGCAAGATCAATACGTGCTTATGCGGAGGGAGGGGGAGGGGGGGGCGAGCAGCCTCCGAGTATTATGGTCTTCCATTGCTTTGGTAAGAGACGCACCTGCCTATATTATAAAAAGGAGATCTCTCAAACACTGCATGTTCGTTTGTGATTAAAGAGTGTACTTAACATACGAAGGAGCTTTTCAACCAGTGAATCTATATGGCCACTCTGTCAGGTCACCTGTGGCCGGGTGACACGTGCACACCGATGAAGACAAAGGTGCACCGCAAGGTAGTGAACCTAATATCAGACTGCTGCAGATGGACAGGAAACGTGAGCTCAAGATTCCCCAGGGTGCGGATTCTAAGGTCCAGCAGGTGTTCACCAGAACTTCTAGTGGTGAGGATGGCCTTCGCTGCAACTGAACCCAGGTCCCTGGAGTCCCCCAGGTCACGCTCCGTAGGGAGAGAGGGGAAGCAGCCACAGAGGACACAAGGGATAGTGAAGGGTAAGCCGAGGTCGGGGCAACAGGCAAACAAGGGTAACCAAGGGACAGGCCAAAGGTCAGGGTCACAGGCAAACAGGAGTAGTCAGAGACGACCCAAAATCGGTACACAGAAAGGTAAACGTAGCACATGGCAAGCAGGAACACAAGCTAACAAACAAAGTTGAACAGCAAAGCAGATCTGCAGTGCACTAGTTAATATAGACTTCCTGGGATGACCTGGGGTGGGGCCATACATGGAGGAGAGGTGATAAAAGGCAGCCAGAAAGAGAGTCAGGCCTCTAATGGACACATGGAGGAGAAGGTAAGCTGCCAGACATCATTGCATATCCATGACACACTCTTTCTGTGTGAACGGGGCAAAATCGAATGTTATTAGGTTATACTCTCTCCAGGTTGAATCTTTTTTCATTCATGAAAAATTGGGGAGAATGCCACATCATGGCCTCCAGATGGAGACATGGATCACAGCAAATAAGTATTTGTTTTCTATGATCATTAGCTCCATCTAGTGACACTAAACACTGTTTAACAGCTTCCCGACCAGCCGCCGCAGTTGTTCTGCGGCAGGTTGCCTCTCCTGCGCAAATTCCTGTCATTGTACATCGGGCGTGTACACATCGATCTGTGCGCGTGTGCGCATGTGCATGTTCATTCACTAGAGGGGGAACCAATCAGCAGGCCTCTCGTGATCGCTCCACAGAGTGAGAACGGGGATCTGCCAGTGTAAACAAACAGATCCTTGTTCTGTCTAGAGAGTACAGATTGATCGTCTGTTCCTAGTGATTAGGAATAGTGATCTCTCTCTACTCCCTGTCAGTCCCCTCCCCAGGGAACATTTAACCCCTTGATCGCCCCCTGGTGTTAACCCCATTCCCTGCCAGTGTCATTTATACAGTAATCAGTGGCTATCTTTAGCTCTGATCGCTGTATAAATGTCACCGGTCTCAAAAAAAGTGTCAAAGTAACCGATCTGTCCGCCGCAGATCGGATCATAGGCGTGTGCACAGGGTGTGCCAGGTGTGCCCAGGCACACCCTAATCACTATGTGCAGCATAGATTCCCCCTACTGCTCTAGATCCCCCCCTTCCTCCCGCATCGCTGCTGGCTTCCCTCCTCTCCTGTTTTTGCAGGGATGTTTTAGGGTGAATGGGGGAAGTGCCCGGTAAATATGTAATTTACTGACCCCTTCACTTTTTTAATGAACACAGTGAGCGATTGGTAGTGTGTGTTTGAGCTTTGGGGTGCGCACCCTAATGCAATAGGCTGCGCGCAGCAATGCCAGTGGTAATGGCGGCCAGGACACAGGTGAATCTCCCCAGGGTGGACAGCGAAATAACCGGATAGAGGCTCTAACCCAGGGGTCTTAAACTGGAGGCCCTCCAGATGTTGCAAAACTACAAGTCCCATCATGCCTCTGCCTATGGGAGTCATGCGTGTTAACTGTCAGCCTTGCAATGCCTCATGGGACTTGTAGTTGTGCAACAGCTGGTGGTGCGTCAGTTTGAGACTCCTGATCTAACCCCTCCACACGTCCTCCAAAACTAACAAAAAGTTTCCTTTTAAGCCCCCTACACACGGCCGAGGTTTTCGGCAGAAACCAGCGAGAACCTCGCTGGGAGCCGCATTCTGCCGAGAACCTCGGCCGTGTGTACGCTCTCGGCGAGCCCCGCCCGTCGGGAAACCCGTCGAGCAAATAGAGAACAGGTTCTCTATTTGCTCGACGGCCCGTCGGGATGAATGGCTGGTTGCCTTTCCCGACGGGCGGGTCACTGATTCTGACAGCCGGCAGAGAACCTCGACGGGCGGAACGATGTGTTCTCTGCCGTGTGTACGGGGCCTGACTCTTGAATTGTGAATAAGGCCCCTTTTTTCAATCCATCAAATCCCCCAATATTCGAAGAACGCCCTACAGAGCTCCCAGAATCCTTCATTTTAAATCTCTTTCTCTCCCTTCTGAGTTACTTGTATATAGAAAGTTCTTTAAATTTTAATTAGCTGTGGCTTGGTGATGACATTAATCATTCACTCGGCTGCGGTGGTTGAGGTTGGAGGAGAACGGCGGCGATCTCCCCGCTGTATTAATTCATGCATAGAGAATGGATCACAATCAGAGTTGTTGTTTTGTTATCGTAACTGAGCATAATATGATTTTCCGGGGGCCAGGGGAGGAATGGGGGGGGGGGGTGTACAGACTTTCTGCTTCTCCATGTATTCTATGCAAACTCGATTGGAGTCGGACCACTTGGTCTTCAGGAGGAGGATTAAAAGCCATCTCTTCTGAGGTCATAGGGCAGGGATCCTCAAACTACGGCCCTCCAGCTGTTGTAGAACTACACATCCCATGAGGCATTGTAACACACTGACATTCACAGACATGACTAGGCATGATGGGAATTGTAGTTCCTGAACAACTGGAGGGCCGTAGTTTGAAGACCCATGACATAGGGTCTCACTCACAGAATGGATACAGCGCCCAGAGCATGGGTGTAGGAACCATTACAAATCTGGGGGGGACAGCATTTTTACTCGCCAGGTATATTCGTATCTCAAGCCAATAAATCAAACTATTAAAGCAATCCAGAGAGGGTAATGCGAAGAGCAATATCCAGCAATAAAAAAATAAACCATCATAGCATTACTAAAATGTCCTCCTGATAGTATCAGTAAAACTCAACTGACACATGGCGTCAGTAAAAATCAACCGGTATAGCATTAGTAAAAACCAACCCACATGGCATAAGTAAAAATGAACCCACATGGCACAGTGGCTGCATTTGATGGGCACAGTGACTGCGTTTGGTGGCACAGTGGCTGCGTGTGATGAGCACAGTGGCGACAATTGATGGGCACAGTGGCTACGTTTGATGGGCACAGTGGCTGCATGTGATGGAACAGTGAGGCTGCAATTAATGTTTTTTTTTTTTTTTTAGTCCGAGAAGGTAAGCTCAAAATAACAAACATTTTTTTAAACTGCTATTTTTTATTAAAAATGTATGGGCACAGTGGCGACAATTGATGGTGGCCCAGTGGCAGCATGTGATGAGCACAGTGGCGACAATTGATGGGCACAGTGGCTGCAATTAATGTTTTTTTTTCTTTAGTCAGAGAAGGCAAGCTCAAAATAACAAACATTTTTTTAAACTGCTATTTTTCTATTTAAGAAAATATGGTCAGGAGACGCACAGGAGGAGGGAGCCAGCCAGCCAGGAGCGCACGCGGAAGTGAGTCGGCGCCAGCGGCCAACAGTTTAGTGAAGTCTGCGCTGTCACATCTGGGGGGGATTTTACCGTACCTGTCCCCACCGCATTATTTCCTGGGGGGGGATGAGTCACCCCGTCCCCCTCGGTTCCTACGCCCGTGGCCCAGAGGCGATTTAGTTCGCAAGTGCTGTGCTATATACGTTTTTCACTCACTCACTCACTCACCCAAACACAACTTAACCACTTAAGCCCCGGACCATTACGCTTTAACTGACAATTGCGCGATTTTTTCCCACAAATTGAGCTTTCTATTGGTGGTATTTGATCGCCTCTGCGTTTTTTTTTTTTTTTTTGTGCTATAAACAAAAATAGAGCGACAATTTTGAAAAAAATGCAATATTTTTTACTTTTTGCTATAATAAATATCCCCAAAAATATATAAAAAAAAAAAAAACATTTTTTTTCCCTCAGTTTAGGCCGATATGTTTTCTTCTACATATTTTTGGAAAAAAAAATCGCAATAAGCGTTTATCAATTGGTTTTGCGCAAATTTTATAGTGTTTACAAAATAGGGGATAGTTTTATGGCATTTTTATTAAAAATGTTGTTTTTTACTACTAATGGTGGCGATCAGCGACATTATGGCGGACACATTGGACAATTTTGACACATTTTTGGGACCATTGTCATTTTCACAGTGATCAGTGCTATAAAAATGCACTGATTAGTGTGAAAATGACAAGGGCAGTGAAGGAGTTAACCACTAGGGGGCGCTGTAGGGGTTAAGTGTGACCTCATGTGTGTTTCTAACTCTAGGGGTGCGGGGCTGGACGTGTGACGTCAGTGATTGTCTTTCCCTATATCAGGGAACAGACGATCACTGACATTGCCACAGTGAAGAACGGGAAAGCTGTGTTTACACTCACCTCTCCCCGTTCTTCAGCTCCTGTGACCAATCGCGGGACACCGGCGGCGATCGGGGCCGCGGGTCCCACGGGCGCGGCCACGGAGCTTCGGAGCGGGTCGCGTGCGTGACCCGCGGCTGGGCTCTTAAAGGGGACGTATATATACGTCCATGTGCCCAGCCGTGCCATTCTGCCAACGTATATATCGTCGTGCGGCGGTCCTTAAGTGGTTAATCTGTCACAAACCTTGGCAATACAGCCCAAGAAAAAAAAAATATATATAAATTAAAATTACAAGTATGGGTCACCTTTGGGAAAAGCTCATTATATTTAGACAGCTGAAGTTACGGTGCCTTGAAAAAGTATTCATACCCCTGGAAATTTTCCACATTTTCTCATGTTACAACCAAACACAAAAAAATATTTTTATTGGGATAAACCAACACAAAGTGTCACATAATTGTGAAGTGGACGGAAAATTATAAATGGTTTAATTTTTTGTTTACAAATAAATATGAGAAAAGTGTGGGGGGTACATTTGTATTCAGCCCCCTTTACTCCGATACCCCCAACTAAAATCTAGTGTAACTAATTTCCTTCAGAAGTCACCTAATTTAGTATATAGAGTCCCCCTGTGTGTCATTTAATCTCAGTATAAATACAGCTGTTCTGTGAAGCCCTCAGAGGTTTGTTAGAGAACCTTACTGAACAAACAGCATCATGAAGGCCAAGGAACACACCGGACAGGTCAGGGATAAAGTTGTGGAGAAGTATAAAGCAGGGTTAGGTTTATAAAAAAAATCTCCCAAGCTTTGAAGATCTCACGGAGCTTCTGTTCAATCCATCATTTGAAAATGGAAAGAGTACGGCGCAACTGCAAACCTACCAAGACATGACCGTCCACCTAAACTGACCGGGCCGGGCAAGAAGAGCATTCATCAGAGAAGCAGCCAAGAGGCCCATGGTAACTCTGGAGGAGCTGCAGAGATCCACAGCTCAGGGGGGAGAATCTGTCCACAGGACAACTATTAGTGGTGCTCTCCACAAATCTGCCCTTTATGGAAGAAAGCCAATGGGAAGTCTACTGGCCACTATCTCCTGGCCCGGACTGACCATAGGGCACAGCAGGAATGTGCCCCCTGGGCCGTGGGCCGCTGGGCCGCATGTCACGTCTCCCCACTCTGCAGCTGCTTGGCCGGCCCTGCTCATTCGCCGCCGGCCTCTCCGTGGCAAGCTCCGTGGAGACGGCCGCATTTCTTTCTGGCAGAGTCCCATCCGCACCTAGCAGCACCTAGTTGGGGGAGAGAGGAGGAGACTCAGACCTCCATGCTGCCACCAGGCACCAATGCCATCACCATTGTGGCCTCCATTCGTATGTGAACAAATGTACATGCAGTTCTCCAGGTAGCTCCGAACATTTTTTTTATAAATTGCCCCTTAAAGTTGCTGCTGCAAAAATTATAAAAATAAAATAAAAAAGGCCCCAATCTCAGTGCACAACAAGCAAGTTTCAGGGTAGGTCATCTACAGAGTGACAAAAAAATCTGCCCCCGGCGCCCATAACTCTGGTTACTCCACTGCTGCCCACCCCTTATGGGGTCCAGGTCATATGGATGAAAGAACCTTTAAGTTACAATAGACAGAGATGTTTCCTGTCCACATCCCGACTCCCAAGTCCCCAGCAGGCCTAAGGAAGAAGAATAACTGTTCCTGTCAACAAAAAGCACAGCCACAGAATGAAATGAGAATTTCCAAATTTTCTGAGATTTCAAAGATTAAGCGGCACCAAGTTCTCCTGCCGGCATGCGATCAAAGTAATTAGGTGAAATTGGCAGACTGGGCAAGCTAAATGGACTGTATCACTTGTCAATTCCAATGTTTCCATTTTATTAGGTTAAAAAATTGCTTCGAGACTTTGTGGCAAAATCAGAACAGACATTTGCCAAATAGATTATCCCGGAAAGAAACGTTTGCGACATTTTTTGGTCTAATTTTTTTGGGCTCCGTCAGCCTTCCAGGCGTTGAGGAACTACACGTCCCAGTAGAGCTGGTAAACGGCTGGCTTACTTCTTTCTAAGAGATGGAAACCAATGTAACCACTTAAGACCCAGACCATTATCCAGATAAAAGACCAGGCCCCTTTTTGCGATTCGGCACTGCGTCGCTTTAACTGACAATTGAGCGGTCGTGCGACGTGCCTCCCAAACAAAATTGGCGTCCTTTTTTTCCCACAAATAGAGCTTTCTTTTGGTGGTCATTGATCACCTCTGCGGTTTTTATTTTTTGCGCTATAAACAAAAATAGAGCGACAATTTTGAAAAAAAATCTATATTTTTTACTTTTTGCTATAATAAATATCCCCCAAAAAAATATATAAAAAACCCTTTTTTTGGAGAGTATTCTTCTACATATTTTTGGAAAAAAAAAAAACGTTTTTGGGTTTGCGCAGTGTTTATTTCATTTTTATTATTTTTTTTTTTTACTACTAATGCGCCCATTTTTTTCAAAGCTGCTAGGGGTTAAGTGTGACCATGTGTGTTTCTAAGATGCTCCTCTCCTTCATGCTTGCAGAAAATTACTCAGACTTATATATATATATTTTTTTAGCAGTGTGAAACTTTTTAATCTCGGGTCCATTTTTCCTACATTCCCAATTTTTCTTTCTTACAGAACCTCCCATTATTTTGATGGGAATGAGGGACATACTATCAAACTCATGGAGACACACCCCCTGCCACACCCACTTAAAGTTAACCAAAGAAAAAAGGTTATTAAATCCACTATTCCTATATGTTGGCTTTTAGCGCTATTTTTAACGCTAAAACAATTTATATACAGCTTTCACACTGTAAAAGCGTTTTTCGAATCATCTACAATCCCAATGCTTCAGTGTTTCACACTAAGGCGTTTTTCAAAGGCTAAAAATAGCTTTCAGCTCGGCCTTCTCAAACATTTCACACTGAGGTGATGCTGGCGGGAGAGAAAAAATCTCCTATCAGTAAGAGGAGCGGTCCGCTCCTTCCCAAAGCACTAGCGGCCGAATGTATATCAAGCGGCGCTAGCATCCCACCCCGGTTGAAAGGGGCCTTTTTTACAGTATAAAGGGCAAGGCGTTTTTACAGCGCTTTTTAATTTCAATGAGTGGGGCGTTTTTGGATACAAGAGATGCTGCTTGCAGAGAGGCGCATGGAGAGCTTTTATGAGCTAAGTGTAGCAATAAGTTGCCAAAGCACTAAATTTTTTTTTTACAGTTATATTTTTAGTACAAGAGAAGAGAGGCTTAAGTGTGGCATTAAATGTAATTAAATGTAACCATATTGCTCCACTAAGAGGCTCCTCTCTTCTCTTTTATACTCAGTTGTGACATGACGCTACTCTTATATCAAGACATCGCTTGTATATCAAGGCAACCTTTTGCTTGTCTTGCAAAACCCTCTTAAACCAAGTCACTCTCAAACCAAGGTTTTTACTGTACAGCCATAGAGATCAGACCAAAATGAGGGACAAATGAGGAGGAATGAGGGACTGTCCCTGATTTCGAGGGACTGTCCCGGATTTGGAACAAAGTCCTTCCGACTTTGTTCCAAATCCAGGACAGTCCCTCGAAATCAGGGACAGTCCCTCGAAATCAGGGACAGCCCCTCGAAATCAGGGACAGCCCCTCGAAATCAGGGACAGCCCCTCGAAATCAGGGACAGCCCCTTCGAAATCCGGTACAGCCCCTCGAAATCCGGGACAGTCCCTTGAAATCTGGGACAGTTGGGAGCTATGTTACAGAAATGCCTTTAGAGAACATTTATTAATAGAATTTAGTAAACTCTACATTGTTGCCTATTTTTTTTTTTTTACATCTCTGATTGGAGCCCCTCGAAATCCGTGACAGCCCCTTTGAAATAAGAGACAGCCCCTCAAAATCAGAGACAGCCCCTCAAAATCAGAGACAGCCCCTAGAAATCAGGGACAGCCCCTCTGAAATCAGGGACAGCCCCTTTGAAATCAGGGACAGCCCCTTTGAAATCAGGGACAGCCACTTTGAAATCAGGGACAGCCCCTTTGAAATCAGGGACAGCCCCTTTGAAATCAGGGACAGCCCCTTTGAAATCAGGGACAGCCACTTTGAAATCAGGGACAGCCCCTTTGAAATCAGGGACAGCCCCTTTGAAATCAGGGACAGCCCCTCAAAATCTGGGACAGTCCCTCGAAATCAGAGACAGCCCCTCGAAATCAGAGACAGCCCCTCAAAATCAGAGACAGCCCCTCAAAATCAGAGACAGCCCCTGGAAATCAGGGACAGTCCCCCGAAATCAGAGACAGCCCCTGGAAATCAGGGACAGCCCCCCGAAATCCGTGACAGTTGAGAGCTAAGCTACAGAAATGCCTTCAGAGAACATTTATTGATAGAATTTAGTAAACTCGACATTGTTGCCTATTTTAATTTTTTTTTAACATCTCTGATTGGAGCCCTCTGTGACAGCCCCTCGGAATCTGGGACAGCCCCTCGAAATCTGGGACAGCCCCTCGAAATCCAGGACAGCCCCTCGAAATCAGGGACAGCCCCTCGAAATCCGGGACAGCCCCTCAAAATCCGGGACAGCCCCTCGAAATCCGGGACAGCCCCTCGAAATCCAAAACAGCCCCTCGAAATCAGGGACAGCCCCTCGAAATCAGGGACAGCCCCTCGAAATCAGGGACAGCCCCTCGAAATCAGGGACAGCCCCTCGAAATCAGGGACAGCCCCTCGAAATCTGGGACAGCCCCTCGAAATCCGGGACAGTTGGGAGCTAAGCTACAGAAATGCCTTCAGAGAACATTTATTGATAGAATTTAGTAAACTCGACATTGTTGCCTATATTTCTTTACATCTCTGATTGCAAGGTGAAGGAAGAAGAAAGGGGAGGAGAGTTACTTACATTTCCCATAATGCACCATTCTTCCTGGGAGGTGAGAGTGTCAGCGAACAGAGGGCTCCAGTACCGCACTACTTCCTCCTCTGGCTCATGGTGAGATCATGCAGCGCCGGGAAAACCCTGAAAGACAAGCAGATTGCAGGTGGTGAGCGGAGAGCGGTCCAGGCAGCCGGTCCCATCATGTATTGTGTGCTGGCGACGGGGGCCTTGTGCGAAGCGGAGACACCATGGGGGCCACGCCAGTGAGCGGGAGCGAGTCCGCTGTCACGGCTGCCGAGCTAAAAGACTGAACAGCTGTGATTAGAATTTTCAATCAGGCCTTCAACTATTCATCATGTTACTGGTGGTGGTGGGGGGGACGGGGATGGGGGGGGGGGGGGCTAGTCAACAAGCTCCTTCCTCTCTGTTTTCTGAATGAGGGGCTCAGAAAGGAATGCAGAGCCGTAACCCCTTCCTGACCACGGGGGGCTTTTTATTCATTCGTGAACGGGAAGATCGGTCGGGAGGCTTTGGATTTTTGTTTCCTTTAGTTGCCCATTATAAATACAACGCAATGTACGAGTTCTGGGAAATATATAGAGAAAGTGGCTGAGACGTCCTGATTAGAGAGGGCGCCGCGCCCCGAAGAGATACAAAATATCATTAAAATAACACATTTTATCACATCGAAATTAACCGCTTCAGCCCCGGACCATTATTAACCCTTTCATGACTAAGCCTATTTCTGACATTTGGTTGTTTACAAGTTAACCCCCAGACAGGGGCGGACTGACCATTGAGGAAGTCGGGCACTGCCCGAGGGCCCCATTCCACTAGGGGGCCCCATCAGGGTTGCCAGGCTCAATAAACCAGGGACAGTATGTAAAAATCTGTGCTTGTTTTTTTACATCTGTCCCTGATATGTCCGAAACCAACATATTTTTGATGTGAAAATCCCGAGATTTTAGCTGCCCCGCCTCTGTACTGCCTCCTGGCATGGTGGCCATCTGTAAGCCTGGGGGCCCCATAATCTTCTATTGCCCGGGGGCCCCATGAGTTGTCAGTCCGTCCCTGCCCCCAGACCATGTTGCTGGTCAAAGACCGGGGCCACTTTTTGCGATTCGGCACTGCGTCGCTCTAACTGACGATTGCGCGGACGTGCGACGTGGCTCCCAAACAAAATTGACGTCCCCTTTTCCCCACAAATAGAGATTTCTTTTGGTGGTATTTGATCACCTCCGCGGTTTTTATTTTTTGCGCTATAAACAAAAAATAGAGCGACAATTTTGAAAAAAAAAACATTTTTTTTTTTACTTTTTGCTATAATAAATATCCCCAAAAAATATATAATTTTTTTTTTCCTCACCTCATTATCCGGGATTCCCAGCGACCCGGATAATGTTCAATCCTATGTGTCTTTAACAAATCACTTGGTTTTGTAATGTATCGTGTATTTATGATATATTTTTAATATAAAATTACTAGGGTTGTCCCGATACCTCTTTTTTAGTAGTGTTGCTCACGAATATTCGCATTGCGAATATTCGCTACGAATATTGCATATTCGAGTATTCACGAATAACTCGAATATCGCGGCGAATATTCGCTATTTCGAATATTCGTATTTTTTCAAATTTTGCAATCAAATTTGCAATCATTTGCAGTGGCACGCGCGGGGAATTACAAAAACATTGACGTCTAAAGACGTGACCCCGGTGCCTCAGGTCCGCGCTGTTGACGTTCTTCGACAATAACGCGGACCTGAAGTGGTTAATATATTTTTTTTTTACTAGTTATGGCGGCGATCGCCAATTTTTATCGTGACTGCGACATTATGGCGGACACATCGGACACTTTTGACACCATTTTGAGACCATTGTCATTTTTACAGCGATCAGTGCTATAAAAATGCACTGTTACTGGAAAATGACACTGGCAGTGAAGGGGTTAACCACTAGGGGGCTAGGTAAGGGGTAAGTGTGTCCTAGGGAGTGATTCTAACTGTGTGGGGGCGGGGGTATAAAAATGCACTGATTACTGTAAAAATGACACTGGCAGTGAAGGGGTTAACCACTAGGGGGCTAGGTAAGGGTTACGTGTGTCCTAGGGAGTGATTCTAACTGTGTGGAGGCGGGGCTATAAAAATGTACCAAATACTGTAAAAAAGACACTGGCGGTGAAGGGGTTAACCACTAGGTGGCGCTGCAGGTGTTAAGTGTTCCCTAGGGAGTGATTCTTACTGTTAGGGGGCATGGCAACATGTGACACGTCACTGATGACCGTTCCCGATCACAGGGAACAGCCATCAGTGACAGTGTCACTAGGCAGAATAGGGGAATGCCTTGTGAGGCATGCAAGGCCCCTATGAGCACGAGGCCTTAGGTGGCCGCCTAATTAGAGAGCTGCCTCTGGTGTGCATGTGAGCTCTTGACTGTGGGGGAGTAAAAAGTAAGTTTTGCAGAAGATCTCCATCCTAGAACCTAAAGTTCACCAACATCAGGATCTTTACTAATTAGGGACTATCCAGGGTGACAGATTTTCTTGATCGGTAGAAGAAAAGGAGTGTAAAAAAAAAAGAAGGGCGGATCGATGAGGCAATTAGGTGCCATTGATTTGTCTTTTATTATAAGCTAGAAATTTGGATTTTGCCTAAAGGATATTGCATGAAGATGAATTCAGAAAGACTGCGCTGCCATCTAATTAGTCAGCCAATTAATGGTCTCACCCAACACCAAAACGTCTTCATTGGCGGATGTCTAATATGGTACAACCAGTGGTGTCCAGCAGGACCACCAGGGAAGCCGCCAGGATCACCAGGGAAAGGGGGCAACATGTGGATGGCCAGGTACATCCCCCCCCCATGGCCTTCCACATGTAAAAAAAAAAAAAAAAAAGCACAATAAATGCCAATCAGTGCCCACAAATGGGCACTGACTGGCAACATGGGCACTGTCATAAATGTGTAAATAAATAAGTGATGCCCAGCAATGCCATCAGTGCCACCCCATCAGTGCTGCCCATGAGTGCCAATCAGTGCCGCCTATGAGTGCCAATCAGTGCCGCATATCAGCGCCGCCTATCAGTGCCCCCTATCGGTGCCCATCAGTGCCACCTCATCGGTGCCCATCAGTGCCGCCATATCAGTGCCCATAATTGAAGAAAAAAACGTACTTAGTTACTAAAAAAATTAACAGTAAAAAATAAAAACTTTATTTTTTTCTAGATTTTCGGTCTTTTTTTAGTTGTTGCGCAAAAAATAAAAACGGCAGAGGTGATCAAATACCACGAAAAGAAAGCTTCTATTTGTGGGAACAAAATGATAAAAAATGTAGTTTGGGTACAGCGTAGCACGACCGCGCAGTTGTCATTCAAAGTGCGACAGTGCTGAAAGCTGAAAATTCGCCTGGGCAGGAAGGTGCGTATGGAAGTGGGAGTAAAAGCCCGGTATGTAGGTGGGTATAAAAGCCCGGTATGGAGGTGGGTATAAAAGCCCGGTATGGAGGTGGGTATAAAAGCCCGGTATGGAGGTGGGTATAAAAGCCCGGTATGGAAGTGGGTATAAAAGCCCGGTATGGAAGTGGGTATAAAAGCCCGGTATGGAGGTGGGTATAAAAGCCCGGTATGGAAGTGGGTATAAAAGCCCGGTATGGAGGTGGGTATAAAAGCGGTATGGAGGTGGGTATAAAAGCCCGGTATGGAAGTGGGTATAAAAGCCTGGTATGGAGGTGGGTATAAAAGCCCGGTATGGAGGTGGGTATAAAAGCCCGGTATGGAGGTCGGTATAAAAGCCCGGTATGGAAGTGCGTATAAAAGCCCGGTATGGAGGTGGGTATAAAAGCCCGGTATGGAAGTGGGTATAAAAGCCTGGTATGGAAGTGGGTATAAAAGCCCAGTATGGAGGTGGGTTTAAAAGCCCGGTATGGAAGTGGGTATAAAAGCCCGGTATGGAAGTGGGTATAAAAGCCCGGTATGGAAGTGGGTATAAAAGCCCGGTATGGAAGTGGGTATAAAAGCCCGGTATGGAGGTGGGTATAAAAGCCCGGTATGGAGGTGGGTATAAAAGCCCGGTATGGAGGTGGGTATAAAAGCCCGGTATGGAGGTGGGTATAAAAGCTCGGTATGGAAGTGGGTATAAAAGCCTGGTATGGAAGTGGGTATAAAAGCCCGGTATGGAGGTGGGTATAAAAGCTCGGTATGGAAGTGGGTATAAAAGCCCGGTATGGAAGTGGGTATAAAAGCCTGGTATGGAGGTGGGTATAAAAGCCTGGTATGGAAGTGGGTATAAAAGCCCGGTATGGAGGTGGGTATAAAAGCCCGGTATGGAGGTGGGTATAAAAGCCCGGTATGGAGGTGGGTATAAAGCCCGGTAGGAGGTGGGTATAAAAGCCCGGTATGGAGGTGGGTATAAAAGCCCGGTAGGAGGTGGGTAAAAAGCCCGGTATGGAGGTGGGTATAAAAGCAGGAATGTTAAACATCAGTGCAAATTTTAGAATTTAAAAAATGACGTATTGGGATTTTCCTACTCTCGGTTAAAATCCATCCATTTGTAGAATTATTTGCAGTCCTGAAAATGTAACAGGAACAGCATTGAAATGGTTATTTTTTTTTTTTTTACAATAGCATTAAAAATGAACTTTTAGCCAATATTATGTTAGCACAGCTCAGTGAGTCTTCCTGATTGGACAATGGCGCCCGGAGGGTGAGCCGCCGGCGTTTCTACACTACACAGCGAGTGGTATTTCCAGTCCCCTGAATTCCCTCCCTAAAGTGTGAGCGCCCGAGGCCAGATACCGCGATATACAAAGCCATGCCCGGGACCAAGACATCCGAGAGCCCCCCCAACCCCCCCCCCCCCCCCCCCAGACATGGCCACTGTGAATTTTAAATATCATGGCTTAAACAGATCACAAGCTGGAGCTGAGAGCAGGAGAAAACAACCGCCATCCACACCCACAAGACCCTCGTGTATGGAATACGCTCATTCGGGGGGGGGGGGGGCACCAGCCCTCTTGTAGGGGGCCCAGGCACACCGGGGCCCGGGTAATTAGTGCAGTCGGGAGAGAGTGGTCATTACACAGTGCTTCTCTCTGCAGCATCTAAAAGCCAGTTTCTCCTCCTCCTCCTGGCGGCTTTCAGCTGCTGCAGGGAGAGACGCAGACACAGTAATTGCTTCCCCGACACGATCCTTCTCCCTGTTCTGCCCCCCTCCCCTGTGTGCCCCCCCCCCCCAGCACTGTGTTATTCCCTATTTGATTTTAGTGTATTTTTGGTGAAAATATGGTCTTGATATAATGGGGGGGGGCACCCTGTGATTTCTAACCCCTGCGATCACTGCATTAAAAGCCGACTGGGAACTCTGGCTTGCAATATTGTTACCAATCCAAGTTCACCATTTTTCCCAAATGTGCAATTTGTTTCCTTCCGAATTCGTTTTTTTACCTAATCTGAACAATGTTTATAAACATTGCTACCTTGTATCTCTCTATTTCCTCTCTGATCAGTGTTTATAAACAATGTTAGTTTGTATTTTTCTATCTTCTGTCTGGCCACATGCGGTATTGCATGTCATAGAAATCAATGCGGAACAAATTATTTTCGTTTCCATTGACTACTATGGGGAAACTGGCTTGGATTACAAGCATTCTCCTGGAATGGATTATGCTCGTAATTCCAGGTTCCACTGTACTTTGTATCTCTTTATCTGCTGTCTGATCAATGTTTATAAACAATGTTACTTTGTATCTCTCTATCTCTTGTCTGGTCAATGTTTATAAACAATGTTACTTTGTATCTCTCTATCTCTTGTCTGGTCAATGTTTATAAACAATGTTACTTTGTATCTTTTTGTCTCATGTCTGTATAATGTTTGTAAACAATGTTCCCTTGTATTCCTGCATCATCTTCAATGTATGATCTAATAAGGGGTGCAGTTCCGCATTTGGCCAGAGGTGTGGGGGCGCCGGTGACACTCGGAACTGTTATGAACCGTTCCGAGCCGGAATCACTCGGAAATACTCTGTTCCCGAGTGTTTCCGAGGCTGTCCGACAGCCTACACCTCTGGCCACATGTGGTATTGCATGCCATAGAAATCAATGCGGAACAAGTTATCTTTGTTTCCATTGACTTCAATGGTGAAACTCGCTTTGATATGCGAGTACATTGAATTACAAGCTTTCTCCTGGAAGGGATTATGCTTGTAATCCAAGGTTCCACTGTACTTTGTATCTCTCTATCTCTTGGCTGGTCAATGTTTATAAACAATGTTGCGTTGTATCTCTCTCTATCTCCTGTCTAAGCAATGTTTATAAACAATGTTATTTTTTTATTTCTCTAATTGCTGTCTGATTTAATGTTTATAAACAATGTTACTTTGTATCTCTTTATCTCCCGCCTGATCAATGTTTATAAACAATGTTTGGTAGGTTTAACCTGTTGATGAGGCCTTCAGAACTACATGGGAACGTTGAATCGACACGAACCGGACCATAAAATGCATGCCAGATGATCGGAACTTCCCCAGATCGAATGTACTGCCAGACACGGCTGTGCAAATCTCAGAACTAGATTAACAAAAATATAAATCCTGTGGTAGCAAAAATAAATAAAACCCCACCCACATATATAAATAAATAAAACCCCACCCACATATATAAATAAATAAAACCCCACCCACATATATAAATAAATAAAACCCAACCCACATATATAAATAAATAAAGCCCCACCCACATATATATAAATAAATACAACCCCACCCACATATATATAAAAATAAATAAAACCCCATCCACATATATAAATAAATAAAACCCCACCCACATATATAAATAAAGCCCCACCCACATATATATAAAATAAATAAAACCCCACCCACATATATATATAAATAAATAAAACCCCACCCACATATATATAAAAATAAATAAAACCCCACCCACATATATATAAAATAAATAAAACCCCACCCACATATATATATAAATAAATAAAACCCCACCCACATATATATAAATAAATAAATAAAACTCCACCCACATATATATATATATGAATAAATAAAACCCCACCCACATATATATAAAAATAAATAAAACCCCACCCACATATATATATATATATATAAATAAATAAAACCCCACCCACATATATATACAAATAAATAAAACCCCACCCAAATATATATATATATAAATAAAACCCCACCCACATATATCTAAAATAAATAAAACCCCACCCACATATATATAAAATAAATAAAACCCCACCCACATGTATCTAAAATAAATAAAACCCCGCCCACATATATATAAATAAATAAAACCCCGCCCACATATATATATAAATAAATAAAACCCCACCCACATATATATAAAAATAAATAAAACCCCACCCACATATATATAAAAATAAATAAAACCCCACCCACATATATATAAAAATAAATAAAACCCCACCCACATATATATACAAATAAATAAAACCCCACCCACATATATATATAAATAAATAAAACCCCACCCACATATATATACAAATAAATAAAACCCCACCCACATATATATATAAATTAACTAAAACCACACCCACATATATCTAAAATAAATAAAACCCCGCCCACATATATATAAAAATAAATAAAACCCCACCCACATATATATAAAAAGAAATAAAACCCCACCCACATATATATATATATATATAAAAATAAATAAAACCCCACCCACATATATATATATATATATATATATAAATAAATAAATAAAACCCCACCCACGTATATATACAAATAAATAAAACCCCACCCACATATATATATATATATATATAAAATAAATAAAACCCCACCCACATATATATAAAATAAATAAAACCACGCCCACATATATATAAATAAATAAAACCCCACCCACATATACATATATAAATAAATAAAACCCCACCCACATATATATAAAAATAAATAAAACCCCACCCATATATATATATATATATATATATATATAAATAAATAAAACCCCACCCACATATATATAAAAATAAATAAAACCCCACCCACATATATATAAAAATAAATAAAACCCCACCCACATATATATAAAAATAAATAAAACCCCACCCACATATATATACAAATAAATAAAACCCCACCCACATATATATATAAATAAATAAAACCCCACCCACATATATATACAAATAAATAAAACCCCACCCACATATATATATAAATTAACTAAAACCACACCCACATATATCTAAAATAAATAAAACCCCGCCCACATATATATAAAAATAAATAAAACCCCACCCACATATATATAAAAAGAAATAAAACCCCACCCACATATATATATATATATATATAAATAAATAAAACCCCACCCACATATATATATATATATATATATATATAAATAAATAAATAAAACCCCACCCACGTATATATATAAAATAAATAAAACCCCACCCACATATATATAAAATAAATAAAACCACGCCCACATATATATATAAATAAATAAAACCCCACCCACATATACATATATAAATAAATAAAACCCCACCCACATATATATAAAAATAAATAAAACCCCACCCATATATATATATATATATATATATATAAATAAATAAAACCCCATCCACATATATATATAAATAAATAAAACCCCATCCACATATATATAAAAATAAATAAAACCCCACCCACATATATATATATAAATAAATAAAACCCCGCCCATATATATATATATATATATATATATATATTAATATATATATATATATATATATATATATATATATATAATCCAAGTGTTCAGCCAGGGGCGGACTGGCCATTGAGGAAGTCGGGCACTGCCCGAGGGCCCCATGCCACTAGGGGGCCCCATCAGGGTTGCCAGGCTCAGTAAAACCAGGGAAAGTATGTAAAAATCTGTGTTTTTTTTTTTATATCTGTCCCTGATATGTCCAAAACCTACATGCTTTTGATGTGAAAATCCCGAGATTTTAGCTGCCCCGCCTCTGCACTGCCACCTGGCATGGTGGCCATCTGTAAGCCCGGGGGCCCCATAATCTTCTATTGCCCGGGGGCCCCATGAGTTGTCAGTCCGCCCCCTGTGTTCAGCGTTTGCCTGGAGTTCAGCTTTACATCATGTCTACCAAATGACGCCGAGTACCAGACTGAGGAAGGACTCCGATCCCAAAGGATAAAAGACAAAGGGCGGCACTAATCTCTGTTTGGCCGAGGCACCGCGAGATCCTTCCTGACACTTCCTGACACTTCCTGACACAGATTCCTTGTGTACTTTCTGCAGAGGCGTTGTTGTCAGTAAGCAGAGAACCTTATATAATCCCCATCAATCGTTCTTTACTTTATGAAACCTTTGACCTCCCAGCCTCGCCGATCCGCCGAGGCCCTCTGTGATGGCGGTAAAGGTGGAAATGATTATCATGTCCCTCTAAGTGACATCTTCTCGGGCGTCATTCTATCCATCAAGTCGTTTTCTATTAGTGGGACACCTCCGATCACCTCCGATCACCTCCGATCTCACACCTTCCGGCCCATTCATCTCAATGTGCTAAAATCTATTTCATGTCAGCAGATTAGGAATAAATAATGGATGAGATAGAATTTGTTCATGTGTATATTGTGTGTGTGTGTGTATATGTGTGTGTATATTGTGTGTGTGTGTGTGTTTATTGTGTGTGTATATTGTGTGTTTGTGTATATGTGTGTGTATATTGTGTGTGTATATTGTGTGTGTGTATATATTGAGTGTGTCTGTGTGTGTATATTGTGTGTGTGTATATATTGAGTGTATCTGTGTGTGTATATTGTGTGTTTGTGTATATTGCGCTACGTACAGAGTGCAGGGTGCAGAAGTGCGCTACGTACAGAGTGCAGGGTGCAGAAGTGCGCTACATACAGAGTGCAGGGTTCAGGAGCACGCTATGTACAGAGTGCAGGGTTAGAAGTGTGCTACATACAGAGTGCAGGTTTCAGGAGCATGTTATGTACAGAGTGCAGGGTTCAGGAGCGCGCTACATACAGAGTAGAGTGCAGGGTTCAGGAACTCACTACATACAGAGTACTACATACAGAGTGGGCAGTTCAGAAGTGCACTACGTACAGAGAGCATGGTTCAGGAGCTCGCTACGTACAGAGTGCAGGGTTCAGGAGCTCGCTACGTACAGAGTGCAGGGTTCAGGAGCTCGCTACATACAGAGTGCAATGTTCAGGAGTGCGCTGCGTACAGAGTGGCCGGTTCAGATGTGCACTACGTACAGAGTGCAGGGTTCAGGAGCTCGCTACATACAGAGTGCAGGGTTCAGGAGTGCGCTGCGTACAGAGTGCAGGGTTCAGGAGCTCGACACATATAAAGTGCAGGGTTCAGAAGTGCGCTATGTACAGAGTGCAGGGTTCAGGAGCACGCTACGTACAGAGTGCAGGGTTCAGCAGTGCACTACATACAGAGTACAGGAGCATGCTATGTACAGAGTGCAGAGTTCAGAAGTGCACTACATACAGGGTTTGGATTGCGAGCATAATTTGTTCCAGAAACATGCTTGTAATCCAAAGCACTTGTATATCAAAGCAAGTTTCCCCATAAGAAATAATGGAAACTCAGATGATTCTTTCTACAACCATTTATTCTTAGGTCCTTTAGTTTCTAGTCCATATAAAAAGATTATAGCGATGTGATTGGTTGTGTCCCTCCACAAATGGAAGACCCCCTCATGTCCACCTTTGTACCACCCATGTAATCCTCTGCACCCCCCGCATTTCCACCTCTGTGTTCACCTCTGTACCCCCCCACCTCTGTCCCCCCCCCCCCCGCATGTCCACCTCTGTGTTCACCTCTGTACCCCCCCCCCACCTCTGTCCCCCCCCCCATGTCCACCTCTGTCCCCCCCCCCATGTCCACCTCTGTACTCCAAAATGAAAAAGAAAAGAAAGGAGGGCGCACCGACCTTGTGCATTACCACTTAAAAGTTTTAAAAAACACAAAATAAAAAGCAATGGTCCTACTTACAAACATTCAGAAGTAAGCGCTTTTAAAAACAGCTGAAACTGGACCTCACGGCACCTGCCAGTCAGACCCTTGACATCAATGTGGCTGACGCGTTTCTGGGGCGTACCCCCTTCCTCAAAGCCTAGATGGTCTGTGATAACTCTCTCTTCCTGCAAATCATCCTTTATAGGTGCATGTCCACCTATGTACCCCCTCCACCCCTGTTCCTCCCCATGTCCACCTCTTTACCCCCATCCACCTCTGTGTTCACCTCTGTACCCCCCCATGTCCACCTCTGTACCCCCTCATGTCCACCTCTATACCCCGTCCACCTCTGTGTTCACCTATGTACCCCCTCCACCCCTGTCCCCCCCATGTCCACCTCTGTACCCCCTCATGTCCACCTCTGTACCCCCGTCCACCTCTGTGTTTACCTCTGTAACCCCCCATGTCCACCTCTGTACCCCCCATGTCCACCTCTGTACCCCCCCATGTCCACCTCTGTACCCCCCATGTCCACCTCTGTACCCCCTCCACCCGTTTCACCCCATGTCCACTTCTGTGCCCCCTCATGTCCACCTCTGTTCCCCCATCCACCTGTGTTAATCTCTGTACCCCCCATGTCCACAACTGTACCCCCCATGTCCACCCCTGTACCCCCCCATGTCCACCACTGTACCCCCCCATGTCCACCACTGTACCCCCCCATGTCCACCTCTGTACCCCCTCATGTCCACATCTATACCCCGTCCACCTCTGTGTTCACCTATGTACCCCCTCCACCCCTGTCCATCTTATGTCCACCTCTGTACCCCCTCATGTCCACCTCTATACCCCGTCCACCTCTGTGTTCACCTATGTACCCCCTCCACCCCTGCCCCCCCCCCATGTCCACCTCTGTACCCCCTCATGTCCACCTCTATACCCCGTCCACCTCTGTGTTCACCTATGTACCCCCTCCATCCCTGTCCCCCCATGTCCACCTCTGTACCCCCGCATGTCCACCTCTACCCCTGTCCACCTCTGTACCCCCCCTCCCATGTCCACCTCTGTACCCCCATGTCCACCTCTTTGTTTACCTCTGTAACCCCTTGGTCCACCTCTGTACCCCCCATGTCCACCTCTGTACCCCCTCCACCCGTTTCACCCCATGTCCACTTCTGTATCCCCTCATGTCCACCTCTGTTCCCCCATCCACCTGTGTTCATCTCTGTACCCCCCATGTCCACAACTGTACCCCCCCATGTCCACCTCTGTACCCCCCCCCCCCATGTCCACCTCTGTACCCCCCTATGTCCACCACTGTACCCCCAATCTCCACCGCTGTACCCCCCCATGTCCACCACTGTACCCCCCCATGTCCACCTCTGTACCCCCCCATGTCCATTTCTGTACCCCCCCATGTGCTCTGTGTTAGTTCCTACCTTTGCACTTTCCTATTCTGAACCACAAGATAATGATTGGTTGCTAAGGCCGACTAGCAACCAATCACCTGCTACATCTCCGGCATTTCCTGTCCTGTTTAACGCTGCCTTACTTACGAGCTGAGCGAGAGACCGTGTATTTTTACTCCTTGCTCCCGGCGGCCGGTCTGTATGTCACCCGGGTACCGGTACAGTCCGCACCCGACTCGGGCACCCCCACACCCTGTCACAGCTGGGCTCTCCCTGCACTGTCAGTTTTGTACACGCCGCGGCCGCCCGACAGACACGCCGTGCTGTCACTGATGCATAGAGGGGATGCTGCGGCCGCCCGACACCCCCCCCCCCCAGCGTGTGACACCCGGGCTGAATCGACCCCGCCCCCTAGTTAGGAAGGCACTGCAGAGGCTGCTTGAGTCATGCAAAGAGAACGGCGTTCCTGCTCTAAAATAAGTGCAGGGACGTCGTTCCCACGCATTCCCGCAGGACTCGAGCCCTGCTCTCAAACCAAGGTTTTACTGTATATCAATTCAGCCTATTATTGGCTTTTCAGGAAATCGGCTGCACCTTCGGGTTCTTGCAGGATCCCAAAGCAGCCAGCAGGGGGAACCCTCACCAGCACAAGGAGAAGATACAAACTCCATGCAGACCGGTCCTTGGTGGAAGGTGTACACAAACAAGGTAAGAACAGGGGAAGGGAAGGTCCCTGGAGACCGTTTATAACGGTGTATTGAGCTTCCCGCTCCTCCGGAACGATCGTGTGCATTAGCGATCACTCCGCGCTTTCCTCATTGTTCTTGAAGCCGGCCTGATATACTTTTTTTTTTGCGGCACTTGAAACCTAGTCAAAGCTCTTTGATTGATAGTATGATTATTGCAATTTTCACCCTGACTTCCCTTAGAAACCGGCAGAACGGCTTTAATGACTGTTTCTGCTTAGAAACGACGAGCGACCTAAGTAACGGCGGCGGCCGGCCGGGGCGGAGAAGGGGGAAGAGGCTCGGTGTCAGCCAGGCATGTCACCCTGAAATGGGAAGACTGGTAATGTGCCATTTATTACTCGAGTGCCTCTCCACGCTTGAGTGGGTCTCGGCTTGTTAATGATATTTCACTCTAATGTTAAATATATATTGTTCCCATTCACTGGAGACAAGGCAGCGTCTTATTTATAGGTTGGTAGAAACACGCAGATTTATGTCTCTGCGCAGGAAGACGCGCAGAGCTTAAAGGTGAACGCCGCGCAGAAATACGATTAAAAGTGAACAGCCACATGAACATGTGGATCTCAGTATAAGTAAAGCTGTTCTGTGAAGCCCTCTGAGGTTTGTTAGAGAACCTTCGTGAACTAACAGCATCATGAAAGCCATCATGAAGAAAATTTCAAGGGGTATGAATACTTTGTCAAGCACTGTAGGTGTTTACAAGCGTTTAGACGCAAAAAAAAAAAAAAAAAAACAGTGCGAGCGCGTTCAGGAGAGGAGCCCTTTGGCAGAAAGATGCGTGCGTTAAAGGTGGGAATTAGTAAATTTCAACGGCCAGACTAGATTATTATCCCGGCCAATGAAAATAAACAACCGCCCCAGCGATTGACGGCACTTAAACACATCAAAACGCGCTTAAATGCGTTACAAAAAATCGTGGCTTAATGCGCGTTTTTTATTTTTACGCTGCTTTCCTCTTGCCAGGAGAAAGGTGTTAAGGAGAGCTGGGCGCCCTCGAGGCCTTAGCAGCAATGATGAAGCAATCGACCCCTCCCCCACCTCCACTTTCCTGTACCCCCTTTTTATCCCTTTGTAAAAAAATTGCAGTGCACTTGAATTAACAGCAAAATAACCGTTCTTCCATTCTTAGAACAGCAGTACGCCTCGGCTTTTTTTTTTTGTATAGAGTTTTTTTTTTTTTTTTACTTTTTACTCGGCAATCAAAAAAAAAAAAAAAAGGAAACATTTTTTTTTTCCCGGCAGCGCAGAAGACACATCAAGGTTTAATGTTTCATGTTTCCTTCTCGACAATAAACTGGTCTTTAATTTTCTTCTGGGTATCTCTGCCTTCATCACCCCTGTCCAATTTTCTGCTATAATAGGAGGATATTTTCAAGGTGCTTAGACAGAGAGACTGATAAATCAATTTTTGGAGATCCAAGAGGAAAAAAAAAGTAGAAAAATAAATAAAAATACAGGAAGAAAATAAATAAATTGCGGGGATATATTAAATCCAAGACTTTGCCTGTAGTGGCTGTTAAGGACAAACATGCTGATAACATAATATATACTTTATATATAAATATAAATATATATATATATATATATATATATATATACACACACATTTTATTGATAGATATATATATATATATATATATATATATACATATACACAGACACACACACATTTTATATAGATATATACATTTTATATATATATATATATAAAAATATATATTATTATCATTATTATAATTTATTATACAAAATTTATATAAAGCCAACAGTTTGTGCAGCACTTTACAAAATAAAGAGAAAAAAAATAGAGAGAAAGAGGCAGTAATATAATAGGAGGATATTTTCAAGGTACTTAGACAGAGAGACTGATAAATCAATTTTTGGAGGAGATCGAACAGGGAAAAAAAAGTAGAATAAATAAAAATACAGGAAAAAATAAATAAATTGCGGGGATATATTAAATCACATATTTCTCAATTATAAATTTATAATTTATAAATTACATATACATACATATTTTTTTAAATACATATAAGAGATCTCTCTCTCTCTCTCTCTCTCTCTCTCTCTCTCTCTCTCTCTCTCTCTCTCTATATATATATATATAGAGAGAGTAAATGATAGGGTAAATGATGCTTATTATGAAAGAAAAAATTCCTTGACAAACCCTTTAAGTGTGTCCTAAGGAGTGATTCTAACTGTGTGTAGGGGGGGGGGGGGTGGGCTACCACTGACATGACAGCGATCACTGCTCCCGGTGACAAGGAGAAGTAGATCACTGCCATGACACTAGGCAGAACAGGGAAATGCCTTGTTTACATAGACATCTCCCCGTTCTGCCGCTCCGTGAGATGATTTCAGGCACCCAGAGGACATCGAGTCCGCAGGACCCGCGGGCACGCTCAGGGAGCACGCAGCACGCCACTGGTGGCAAATTCAATGGGACCCCCCATTCATGACACCGCCCTCCCTATCCATGTGCCCGGCCCCTTTTAGGACTCATGAATTCCTATGGAGAATACAAGAGAGGTAATTTTGGTCTCCTACGTGGCAGCAAGAGTCCTTCTCAGCAGCACGCTGGCAAGGGGAAAGGCTTTTCTACTCCCGCTGTGACTGCTTTCTAAAGAAAACCAGCTGTAAGACTTTGCACACCTTTTCCAAGTACAGTGGAATCTTGGATTACAAGCATAACCCGTTCCAGGAGAATGATTGTAATCCAAAGTACTTGCATATCAAAGCGAGTTTCCCCATAGAAGTCAACGGAAACTAAAATAATATGTTCCGCATTGTATGGAATGCAATACCGCATGTGGCCAGAGGTGGGGGGGCGCCGGAGAGCCTCGGAAATACTCGGGGCAACTCGGCTGAACTCGGAAAGCTTCAGGAACTGAGTATTTTCGAGTATTTCCGAATGGCTCCACTCGGCTCCAATGGCCTCCAGCGCCCCCGCACCTCTGGCCAAATGCGGTACTGCACACCGCTGTGGCTTGAACCCTGCTCTTTTTTGCGAGACAACACTCAAACCGAGTCAGGATTTAAAAAAAAAATGCTCGTAGTGCGAAACGCTCGTTAACCGCGTTACTCGCGATACGAGATTTCGCTGTGCTCAAAATGTATTTAGCTAATTTAAGCAGAAAGTTCCATATGACTTC
Organism: Rana kukunoris; assembly: GCA_029574335.1. NCBI lineage: Eukaryota > Metazoa > Chordata > Amphibia > Anura > Ranidae > Rana > Rana kukunoris. The sequence goes on along the minus strand of CM056055.1, from coordinate 221,565,458 downwards.
AAGTCAACTTCATTCTTTCACATGAGAAGTAGACAGCTGACATATTGAGAAGGAGCCGAGCCGCCGCGGCAGTCTTCACCCCACCACTCAATCTGTGCTTCCTTTAAGATAAAGAAGGCAATAATATATTTCATGGTTTGCACATAAGAAACTCTTCCGCCCGTCATCGCTGACAACAGAAGTAGAATTAATAATAAATGTAAATGCAGCAGAATCCAGATTAAAGGCAAGCGGTTTCCAGGGCCCTTTTAAGACATGACAGAGAGAAGCAGATTGGCATTGAGGAAGCCGCTGGCGGAGCGCCAGGAGCACAAACAACTTTCTGTGCCGAGACTTCAAGAGAAGCCCTGTACAGAGGAATTACAACCGAGAACACTTACAATTAAATTCACGTCTTGGACTGTTCACAAGACGCTTTTTCCCACGTAAATTGTTCAGTTCTCCACTTCTCTCCACTTCTCTCCACTTCTCTCTACACTCAAACGTATCGCCGCCCCCCATGGAGAGCCAACTCTTATTAATGAAGGACTTTGCTGAAGAATGGTGGGCATCTCTTAAAGATGGCAATGGTCCTTGTTCTAGGTCAGTGGTTCTCAACCCTTGTAGTGCTGGGACCCCTTGATAAAATTTCCCAAGTTGTGGGGACCCCTAACAGTAAAATTATTGTTGTAGGGTGGGTTGTCAGTACCCAAGGTATGACAAGTAATTTGCTCCCCAAATCCATGGACATTTAGCCCTTCCTGAGTCCCATCCACTCGTACAGAATTTAAACCCCTTATGGTACATTTTCGGGGAGTTGGGATGAGTGTCAGTCATGACGGGGGGTTGGGATGAGTGGCAGTCCTGGCGGGGAGTTGGGATGATTGGCAGTCCTAGTGGGGAGTTGGGATGAGTGGCAGTCCTGGTGGGGAGTTGGGATGATTGGCGGTCCTGGTGGGGAGTTGGGATGAGTGGCAGTCCTGGCGGGGAGTTGGGATGAGTGGCACTCCTGGCGGGGAGTTGGGATGAGTGGCAGTCCTGGCTGGGAGTTGGGATGAGTGGCAGTCATGGCGGGGAGTTGGGATGAGTGGCAATCCTGGCGGGGAGTTGGGATGAGTGGCAGTCCTGGCGCGGAGTTGGGATGAGTGGCAGTCTTGGCGGGGAGTTGGGATGAGTGGCAGTCCTGGCGGGGAGTTTGGGTGAGTGGCAGTCCTGGCGGGGAGTTGGGATGAGTGGCAGTCCTGGCGGGGAGTTGGGATGAGTGGCAGTCCTGGCGGGGAGTTGGGATGAGTGGCAGTCCTGGCGGGGAGTTGGGATGAGTGGCAGTCCTGGCGGGGAGTTTGGGTGAGTGGCAGTCCTGGCGGGGAGTTGGGATGAGTGGCAGTCCTGGCGGGGAGTTGGGATGAGTGGCAATGCTGGCGGGGAGTTGGGATGAGTGGCAGTCCTGGCGGGGAGTTGGGATGAGTGGCAGTCCTGGCGGGGAGTTGGGATGAGTGGCAGTCCTGACGGGGAGTTGGGATGAGTGGCAATGCTGGCTGGGAGTTGGGATGAGTGGCAGTCCTGGCGGGGAGTTGGGATGAGTGGCAGTCCTGGCGGGGAGTTGGGATGAGTGGCAGTCCTGGCGGGGAGTTGGGATGAGTGGCAATGCTGGTGGGGAGTTGGGATGAGTGGCAGTCCTGGCGGGGAGTTTGGGTGAGTGGCAGTCCTGGCAGGGAGTTGGGATGAGTGGCAATGCTGGCGGGGAGTTGGGATGAGTGGCAGTCCTGGCGGGGAGTTGGGATGAGTGGCAATGCTGGCGGGGAGTTGGGATGAGTGGCAGTCCTGGCGGGGAGTTGGGATGAGTGGCAATGCTGGCGGGGAGTTGGGATGAGTGGCAGTCCTGGCGGGGAGTTGGGATGAGTGGCAGTCCTGGCGGGGAGTTGGGATGAGTGGCAGTCCTGGCGGGGAGTTGGGATGAGTGGCAGTCCTGGCGGGGAGTTGGGATGAGTGGCAATGCTGGTGGGGAGTTGGGATGAGTGGCAGTCCTGGCGGGGAGTTTGGGTGAGTGGCAGTCCTGGCAGGGAGTTGGGATGAGTGGCAATGCTGGCGGGGAGTTGGGATGAGTGGCAGTCCTGGCGGGGAGTTGGGATGAGTGGCAATGCTGGTGGGGAGTTGGGATGAGTGGCAGTCCTGGCGGGGAGTTGGGATGAGTGGCAATGCTGGCGGGGAGTTGGGATGAGTGGCAGTCCTGGCGGGGAGTTGGGATGAGTGGCAGTCCTGGCGGGGAGTTGGGATGAGTGGCAATGCTGGTGGGAAGTTGGGATGATTAGCCAACTTAGGTTCTCCTGATCAAGGTCATCTGCAGAGAACTGTAGTGGGGACTTTTAATGGCAACTCTAATCACAGTGTTACTCACTGTGTCTCCGACGTTGTGGTGTCTCGTAGCAGTGACACCTATGCTGAAATCAGGACATAGGGTCTCCTCCAGCCCCCCCTACTTCACATTCCTCACCAGTCAACTGACCTCTAGTCTCTGTCCCCCAGCTATGCCGGGAACTAAATGGCTGCGAAAAGACTGAGTGGGCGGCCATGGGCTCCAGGAACATCCCAGCTGGGTGGCCACAGGCTCCAGGGACAGCCCTGTTGAGCAGCCACGAAAAGATTGGGAGAGCGGTGTGGGCTTCAGGAACAGCCCAGGATTTGGTGACCCCTGGCAAATCATTATTCAACCCCCGAGGGGGTCCCGACCCCTAGGTTGAGAACCACTGCTTTAGAGGGATGGTCCCTCTCCTGGAACCAAATCCCTCGGTCCTTCTATCCCGCACAGTGGTCCCTCTTCTATCTGCTAAAGTAAAATTGTACTTTATGGACAAGCTTTTTATTTAATTCTTAACCAAAATTTCTTGGCCATGGAACATTATACCCAAATGATTTGTATCCCGTTTTTGAGACAGATAAAGCTCTTGGTGGTGTTTCATTATATGGAGGAGGTCACTACGATGCATCATGTACAGCAGGGGTGTCCAAACTTTTTTCAAAGAGGGCCAGATTCGATGAAGTGAACATACGTGAGGGCCGACCATTTTGCCTGACATTCTTTGAACTATTAAATTACAGGTTTGGTTCTTTTGAATAGCAAGAACGCGGTAACGTCATTGCGTACCTTGTCACATTCGATGCTGTCACTGTCATCTTGCTGCACCCTACACTGCCCTTGGAAGCTACCGCGCATGCGTCAAAGTCATTTTGAGCATGTGCGGGTTTCCACTGCGACAGCTAAGTATACAGATGCTCGGGTTTCTCAGCAGGAAAACACTGCCGAGAATCACAATGAGAAAACAGAGAGCAGGTTCTCAATTTTTCTCGTCCAGATTCTGGGCAGTTTTCTCGACGGGAAACCTGAAAGCCTCGTACACACGCTCAATATACTCGGCAAAAAGAAAGCTCTGCCAGCAGTTTTCTTGCTGGTTCTTGCCGAGAAAACTGGGGGCACAGTGGCAGCTTTTGATGGGCACAGTAGTATCATTTGATGGCAAAGTGGCTGCGTTTTATGGTACAGGGGCTGCATTTGGAGTACACAGTGGCTGCGTCTGATGGGCACAGTGGCAGCATTTGATGAGAAGGTGGCTGCATTTGATGGTACAGTGGCTGCTTTTGATGGCACAGTGGCTGCGTTTGATGGGCACAGTGGCTGCGTTTGATGGGCACAGTGGCTGCGATTGATAGCACAGTGGCTGCAATTGATGGGCACATTGGCTGCATTTGATGGTACAGTGGCTGCGTTTGATGGCACAGTGGCTGCATTTGATGGGCACATTGGCTGCGTTTGATAGGCACAGTGGCTGCGTTTGATGGCACAGTGGCTGCGTTTGATGGCACAGTGGCTGCGTTTGATGGCACAGTGGCTGCGTTTGATGGCACAGTGACTGCATTTGATGGGCACAGTGGCTGCGATTGATGGCAAAGTGGCTGCATTTGATGGTACAGTGGCTGCATTTGATGGGCACAGTGGCTGCGTTTGATGGGCACAGTGGCTGCGTTTGATGGGCACAGCTGCGTCTGATGGCACAGTGCCTGCATTTGATGGGGACAGTGGCTGCGTTTGATGGGCACAGTGGCTGCGTTTGATGGGCACAGTGCCTGCATCTGATGGCACAGTGCCTGCGTTTGATGGGCACAGTGGCTGCGTTTGATGGGCACAGTGGCTGCGTTTGATGGGCACAGTGGCTGCGTTTGATGGGCACAGTGGCTGGGTTTGATGGGCACAGTGGCTGCGTTTTGAGGGCACAGTGGCGGCGTTTGGAGGGCGCAGAGTCTGCATTTGATGGGCACAGTGGCTGCATTTGATGGGCACAGTGGCTGTTTTTTTTTTACACAATTTGTCAGTTTTTTGAGCACTGTTCAATTATCAGGTCTGGAAATTTGTAGGGCTTTCCAACGAGTTGACTCAAGAGTGGCGAATCTCACTTTCGGGATGGACTGACCCTTTGAATGAATTTTTGCCACCCGGCTGATTTCCAATGCACAAATGCCGGCCGCAGACTCGTTTTTCTAGGATGTGCCGAGAATACAGAACGGCCGACGGCTTTCAAGAAATTAATGGAAGAGCAGAGTCCGCTGCCTGTACAACCGGGGTCAGCGAGATGCTGAGCCCAACACTTGTGAACGGCTGGAAAATCCATACTGACCTCAGCGTGAAGCCGCGGCGGAAATAAATCAAAGGTACATCAAACCGTCACCGGGAAAGCGTCAAGTCACTTTGACATTGGCGGGCAGCAGCAGAGGCCGAACCCTCCGTGTCTCCCGACATCAATCTCCGCGCTGCAGATGAATTTCATTTTATTGGACGTATAATTCTTCACCGCCGCTTTCAGGAAATATCCGGAGAGCACCTGCACCCCCCCCCCATCCCCCACCACCACCGGCCTTTCCCTCCACTCTCTCTCTCTATCACCGGGGCGGCCTCCTAGATTGGACAAGGAGACGGGAGGCTATATTTTTTATAAGTGCGGTCATGAAAATTACCGCCTCCTCTTGACCTTTGCCCCCAGAGATGCGCCGATCGGCTCCCGCGAAACGGGAACAGCAATAACGAACGTCATCTTGACTTACGTTGGCTCCTTTAAAAAAAAGGTAAATCAGGAGTGAGGTTTGATGAAGCGTTTTACCGGCCAACGTCCTTAGAGGTAATCTACAGGCTCTGAAGACGTGCGTGAAAATAAGATACATTTTAAGATTTAAAAAAATAATATATATATTTTAACCGCTTCAATACCAAGCTTTTATACCACCTCCATACCGGGCCTATTCTGACACTTCTCTCCTACATGTAATAATCATAATTTTTTTGCTAGAAAATTACACAGTACCCCCCAAACATTATATATGTTTTTTTTAGCAGACACCCTAGGGAATAAAATGGCGGTCATTCCAAAGTTTTATCTTGCACGGTATTTACGCAATTATTTTTCAAACGCCTTTTTTTTGTAAAAAAATTGTTTTATGAATTAAAAAAATAACAAAACAGTAAAGTTAGCCCAATTTTTTTGTATTATGTGAAAGATTATGTTACACCGAGTAAATAGATACCCAACATGTCACGCTTAAATTATGCGCACACTCATGGAATGGCGCCAAAATTCGGTACTTAAAAATCTCCATAGGCAACGCTTTATTTATTTTTTACAGGTTACAGTTTAGATTTACAGAGGAGATCTAGTGCTAGATTCGTTGCTGGCACTCTAACGCACGCGGTGATACCTCACTTATGTGGTTTAAACGGCGTTTACATATGTCGGCGGGACTTGCGTGAGCGTTCGCTTCTGCACGCGAGCTATCAGGGACAGGGGCGTTTTAATTTTTTTTTTTATCTTTTATTTATTTTTTTGACTTATTTTTTATTTATTTTTACACTTTTTTTCATTTTTTTTTTTCCACTTTTATTCCTATTACAAGGAATGTAAACATCCCGTGTAATAGGAAATGTGTGTGACAGGTCCTCTTTATGGAGAGAGGCGGGGTCAATAAGACCTCACATCTCTCCTCCAGGCTGGAAACCATGAGATCGGTGAAAAAAATTCACCGATCTCATGAATGGGGGCTTACAGCCGCAAATGCGGCTTTGTTTACTTACGGGGACCCGGGCATGACGTCATCAGATCGCGCCCGGGTCCTCTGGTCACCAGTCATCTCTATGCTTCCTGCCGCCGCCGACGATTCGTTCTCCGGGCCCCCGAAGGCACAGGTAAGCCCGGAGATGCACCGGATGGCGGCAGGAGGGGGGGGATGTCCCCTCCCGCGGCCTGTAAGAACGATCAAGTGGCGGAACCGCCGCTATGATCATTCTTACATTGTGCAGAATCGTCGGCTGAAGAAGAGGATATCTGGATGATGCCTCTGGCTGCAGGCACCATCCAGATATTCGCCTGCAATGCCCAGGCCGTCAATTGACGGCCACTTAGGATGGTAAATCCCATCCCAGGCCGTCAATTTTCAATGGCTGGGTATTGAAGTGGTTAAACATTCAATAAAAAATATATATATATATATATTTTATAATCTGTTTTAACCACTTAAGCCCCGGACCATTATGCAGGTTAAGGACCTTGCCCCTTTTTGCGATTCGGCACTGCGTCGCTTTAACTGACAATTGCGCGGTCGTGTGACGTGGCTCCCAAACAAAATTGGCGTCCTTTTTTTCCCGCAAATAGAGATTTCTTTTGGTGGTATTTGATCACCTCTGCGGTTTTTATTCTTTGCGCTATAAACAAACAAAAAAAAAAACAATTGTGAAAAAAATTCAATATTTGTTTCACTTTTTGCTATAATATATCCCAAAAAGATATAAAAAAACGTTTTTTTCCTCAGTTTAGGCCGATACGTATTCTTCTACCTATTTTTGGTATAAAAAAAAAAAAAATCACAATAAGCGCTTATCGATTGGTTTGCGCAAAATGTATAGCGTTTACAAAATAGGGGATAGTTTTATGGCATTTTTATTAATATATATATATATATATATATATTTTAATACTAATTTTGGCGATCAGCGATTTTTTTTTGTGACTGCGACAATATGGCGGACACATCGGACAATTTTGACACATTTTTGGGATCATTGTCATTTTCACAGTGAAAAGTGCTATAAAAAATGCACTGATAACTGTGAAAATGTCAATTGCAGTTTAGGAGTTAACCACTAGGGGGCACTGTAGGGGTTATGTGTGACCTAATATGTGTTTCTAACTGTAGGGGGGGCGGGGCTGGACGTGTGACGTCATTGATCGCCTTTCCCTATATCAGGTAACAGACAATCAATGACAGCGCCACAATGAAGAACAGGGAAGGTTTGTTTACACTCACCTCTCCCCGTTCTTCGGCTCCTGTGACCGATCCTGGTCAAAATGCAAGGAGTAATGTTCAGAGAGCAGGGGTCAGGGGTATGTATCATACAGTGTGCAAGTGCCATGAGTATATAACATACAGAGTTCAAGAGTCAGGAGTATGTAATGTACAGAGTGCAGGAGTCAGGAGTATGTAACATAAGGAGTACAGGAGTCAGGAGTATGTAACATACAATGTTCAGGGGTCAGGAAGAGTGACTGTTGGGAGCTGAGTCACTTAATATTACTCCGCCTGCTCCCAAAAGCAAAAAATGCAACCCCAACCCCCCCCCCTCTCCCCTCACCATTCGCCCCAGGCTCTCTTGCTGCACCAATGAGGCTCAGGAACCTTACTATAAGGACTGGGCAGGGGCGGACTGGCACCTCATGGGGCCCCTGGGCAATAGATTATGGGGCAACACAGTATACACACACACATACAGTATACACACACAGTATACACACACACATACAGTATACACACACAGTATACACACACACATACACAGTATACAAATACAGTATACACACAGTATACATACACAGTATACACACACATACAGTATACACACACAGTATATACACAGTATACAAATACAGTATACACACACAGTATACATACAGTATACACACACACATACAGTATACATGCAGTATACACATACACAGTATACACACACACACAGTATACACACCCAATATACATACACAGTATACACACACAGTATACACACACACATACATTATACACACACAGTATAGACACACTCAGTATACACACACACATACAGTATACACACACATACAGTATACAGTATACACACACACATACAGTATACACACACATACAGTACACACACACACAGAATACACATACAGGATACACACATACAGTATACATACACAGTATACACACAGACACACACAATATACACACAGTATACACACATAGTATACACATACACCCTGATGGGGCCCCCTAGTGGCATGGGGCCCTCAGGCAGTGCCCGAGTGCTCGAATGGTCAGTCCAGCCCTGGGACTGGGAGACATGGGCTGCACCCTTGAAAAGTAAAACGTATCAGTATAGCTGTATATTGTAATGTGATAAATTCATTCATGCAGATTTATTGATGAAGAAACACATTTAGCCCACACATTCCGCCCAACCCAGAATATTAACACCCGGCAATCGCTGGACCCGGCAATCGCTGGACACGGCAATTGCTGGACCCGGCAATCCCTGGACCCGGCAATCCCTGGAGCCGGCAATCCCTGGAGCCGGCAATCCTTGGAGCCGGCAATCCCTGGAGCCGGCAATCCTTGGACCCGGCAATCCTTGGACCCATCAATCCCTGGACCCGGCAATCCCTGGACCTGGCAATCCTTGGACCCGGCAATCCTTGGACCCGGCAATCCTTGGACCCGGCAATCCCTGGAGCCGGCAATCCCTGGAGCCGGCAATCCTTGGACCCGGCAATCCTTGGACCCGGCAATCCTTGGACCCGGCAATCCCTGGAGCCGGCAATCCCTGGAGCCGGCAATCCCTGGAGCCGGCAATCCTTGGAGCCGGCAATCCCTGGAGCCGGCAATCCTTGGACCCGGCAATCCTTGGACCCGGCAATCCTTGGACCCGGCAATCCCTGGAGCCGGCAATCCTTGGACCCGGCAATCCTTGGACCCGGCAATCCCTGGAGCCGGCAATCCCTGGAGCCGGCAATCCCTGGAGCCGGAAATCCCTGGAGCCGGCAATCCCTGGAGCCGGCAATCCCTGGACCCGGCAATCCTTGGGCCCGGCAATCCTTGGCATTGTTCATTTCCAGACAGAACATCCACTTCAAACATCTACAATTTCCAATTCAGCTCATATCACGCCAATTATTTCTCACTGTCCCCGACCACAACGCACATCATGCATGAGAAGCGCCATTCCAGCGACAGCAACGGCAGCGATAAATCATCTGTGATACAAAAGTAACAATTACATCCAAACTGATAATTATGAAATATGTATATCAGTGTGCGGGAACACCTGTCTGTGTTATTTACACTCTGTGAGCTTCATAGATCAGCAGAATGGATGCGAATCGCATTTACTGACAGCTACCGGGCCAGCCAAATGAATGGAATATTAGACATTCTGTGCATGCGCATCAAAGCAACCGCCGCAGATACATTCAATCACAGCATTGCAAATACTTTCCAGGAATCTGTAATATTTGACCCAGCAATGCTCCGAGACACAAGGTGTCCAACCTGAGGGTCACATGTGTCCCTTTGGCCCTTTTTATGCTGCCCCTCGGGACCCCTGCAGACAATAATCTGATTTCAAACTCCCGGAAAGTAATGTTTGCAGTCTGCAAGTGTCTCCTAAAGCAAATCCCCAGTCTCCAACAACTCCTAAATCATGTTCACAGTCTCTGACAGTCTCCTGCAGCATGTTTGCAGTCTCTGACCATCTCCTGCAGTAGGTCCACAATCTCTAACCATCTCTTGTACCATGTCTGCAGTCTCTGACCATCTCTTATATCATGTCTGCAGTCTCTGACCATCCCTTAGATCATGTTTGCAGTCTCTGACCATCTCCTGCAGTAGGTCCACAATCTCTAACCATCTCTTGTACCATGTCTGCAGTCTCTGACCATCTCTTATATCATGTCTGCAGTCTCTGACCATCCCTTAGATCATGTTTGCAGTCTCTGACCATCTCGTGTATCATGTCCGCAGTCTCACCTCTTGTATCATGTCCGCAGTCTCTGAACATCTCTTGTACCATGTCTGCAGTCTCTGACCATCTCTTGCATTATGTCCACAATCTTCAACCATCTCTTGCATCATGTCTTCTGTCTCTGACCATCTCTTGTATCATGTCTGCAGTCTCTGACCATCTCTTATATCATGTTTGCAGTCTCTGACCATCTCTTGCATTAGGTCCACAGTCTCTAACCATCGCTTGCATCATATCTTCTGTCTCTGACCATTTCTTGTACCATGTCTGCAGTCTCTGACCATCTCTTGCATCATGTCTGCAGTCTCTGACCATCTCTTGTATCATGTCTGCAGTCTCTGACCATCTCTTGCATCATGTCTGCAGTCTCTGGCCATCTCCTGTATCATGTCTGTAGTCTCTGACCATCTCCTGTATCATGTCTGCAGTCTACTGTATGACCATCTCTTGTATTATGTCTGTAGTCTCTGACCATCTCTTGTATCATGTCTGTAGTCTGACCATCTTCTGTATCATGTCTGTAGTCTCTGATCCATCTCTTGTATTAAGTCCACAGTCCTTGACAATCTCTTATATCATGTCTGCAGTCTCTGGCCATCTCTTATATCATGTCTGCAGTCTCTGACCATCTCCTGCATCATGACTGCGGGACTGCGACATTGCGGTGGACAAATCGGACACCTAACTTACACGTTTGAAATTTTTTTGGGGACCAGTGACATTATTAAAGTGATCAGTGCTAAAAATATGCACTGTTACTGTATTAATGGCACTGGCATTGAAGGGGTTAACACCAGGGGAGATCAAAGGGTTAAGTGTGACCCTAGTGGGTGCTTGCTAACTGTGGGGGTGGGGAGGGTGGTCTGATTGGGTGAAGACAGAGATTGGTGCTCCTGCTTAGAATCTTCTCCCCTTTCAGATCGCCGTTTTGCCTCTCCCGTAAACAATCGCGGTAGGCCAGTGGACCTGCTGATTGCCATCCCGTGCTTCCAATCAGTGCGTGACCGCGCCTCCGTTAGCGTGCATATGCCCCCAGTACAGGTACAGTGAAACTTCGGATTGCGAGTAACGCTGTTAACGAGCTGAGCGGAGCCGTTTGGAAATACTCAGTTCATGGGCCTTTCCGTGGATTTTGGATTCAGCCAAGCTGTCCGAGTATTTCAGAGGCTCTCAGACGCCCCCCCCCCCCAACTCTGGCCACATGCGATATTGCATGCCATAGAAGTCAATGCAGAACAAATTATTTTTGTTTCCATTGACTTCTATGGGGAACTTGCTTTGATATGTGAGTGCTTTGGATTACGAGCATTCTCCTGGAACGGATTATGCTCGTAATTCAAGGTTCCACTGTACGTCGTTTTGCGCAATAGAGCCGACCTGGCGCAGTACATCTGCGCATGGGCGTCCGCTCCATAGGACAAGGAGGGGCAATTGACCCCCCCTTCCTGGAAAAATGAGAAGGTGTTGAAGAGTCTCGCGCCCGCAGGCTGCCTGAGCAGTCCCGGGCGGGATGTCACACAGGCACAGCGGGCAAAGTGAAGCCGCCTCCCCCTCCAGTGTTTATGTGTACACAGGGGGAGGGAACCTGCTGTGCCTGTGCCACGCTGATGGCTAATCTGAGGTACTCAATGGGATGGGTGAGGGGGGTCCGTCTGTGTTGAAGGGGGGGGAGTGTTTGTGCTGAAGGGGGGGTTTGTACTGAATGGGGGGTCCATCAGTGCTAAAGGGGGCTCTGTGCTGAAGGGGGTATGTGCTGAAGGGGGGTCTGTGCTTAAAAGGGGGTCCATCTTTGCTGAAGGGGGGCTTTGTACTGAAGGGGGTATGTGCTGAAGGGGGGGTCTGTGCTTAAAGGGGGTCCATCTTTGCTGAAGGGGGGCTTTGTACTGAAGGGGGGTATGTGCTGAAGAGGGGGGTCTGTGCTTAAAGGGGGTCCATCTGTGCTGAAGGGGGGTTTGTGCTGAATGGGGGGTCCATCAGTGCTAAAGGGGGCTCTGTAATGAAGGGGGGTATGTGCTGAAGAGGGGGTCTGTGCTTAAAGGGTGTCCATCTTTGCTGAAGGGGGGCTTTGTACTGAAGGGGGGTATGTGCTGAAGAGGGGGGTCTGTGCTGAAAGGGGGTCCATCTGTGCTGAATGGGGGGTCCATCAGTGCTAAAGGGGGCTCTGTACTGAAGGGGGGTATGTGCTGAAGGGGGGTCTGTGCTTAAAGGGGGTCCATCTTTTCTGAAGGGGGGCTTTGAACTGAAGGGGGGCATGTGCTGAAGAGGGGGTCTGTGCTTAAAGGGGGTCCATCTGTGCTGAAGGGGGGGTTTGTGCTGAATAGGGGGTCCATTTGTGCTGAAGGGGGCTCTGTACTGAAGGGGGGTATGTGCTGAAGGAGGTTCATCTGTGCTGAAGGGGGGGGTCTGTGCTTAAAGGGGGTCCATCTTTGCTGAAGGGGGGCTTTGTACTGAAGGGGGGTATGTGCTGAAGAGGGGGGTCTGTGCTTAAAGGGGGTCCATCTGTGCTGAAGGGGGGGTCTTTGCTAAATGGAGGGGTCTGTGCGGAATGGGGGGTCCATCTGTGCTGAATGGAGGGTCTGTGCAGAATGGGGGGGGGTCTGTGCTGAAGGGGGGTCTGTACATTCTTTAGGCATGGAGTGAAGCTGAATTATCTCAAGAGCGATTTCGCACTGCCAGCTGGCCGCATTATAGGTAAAGCGCCGCTAAAAAGCGGCACTTTACCATTGTTTTAGCTGTGCTATTCGGCTGCTAGCGGGGCGCTTTTAACCCCCACTAGCGTTTGAAGGCAGGGTTAAATGCGACTGTGTATCGCCACTGCCGAAACACCCACCCCTAAAAAAAAAAAAATTCAGCTGACGCCCATACATCTGCGTAGGCGGTCGGCAAGCAGTTAAAGAGACCCTGAATAGGCAAAGAGACGGCGTCTCTTTAAATCACTCCTGAGATGTAGAAAACAATGTTAAATAATCCATTCATAAACCGCAGTACGTTGGCACCTGCTGCACAAAGGACTTGGCTTCCTGATTAACAGCACGTAATAACATTCTTTGTAATTGGCACACAGGTGAACGCGGTGCGCGCCACTCCATTTCATGAGGTGAACGTTCCCAGTATTTCATTACGTCTGACGCTCTGTGAATTTATTGAGTGCCAAAAAAAAAGAAAAAACCAGAAGAAAAATCTCATACCGACTGAATTCCAGAAGAGCGCGTCCGCAGAGATATTGGACCATTTTGTTCGCATTAAAATTCATCTTCTTCCCCCCGCTGCTCGCCGGCTGGTCTTTGTTTGTTGAATAGGGATTGTTATTAAAATCTCCCGCGCCCCCTGCCAGCCGGTGAAAAGAAGCGGTAATAATACGAATCATGGAGGCAATATAAAATTCCCCATCCGCGACCTTCGTCGTTAGTCTTCATTAGTTTTTCGCCAATTACTTTTGTCCTTCTATTGTGTAAAGGTCGAACGGACTCAGAGTTCATTAAGTCAACATACATTTAACTGCGAGGGTAATTTTTACTTTTCAGTCGATTTATGAGGAGCACTTGGCGGCAGGTATTAACTTCACCTCGTTTTTTTCCGATTTCCTCTTAGCTGGCGGTTTTTTAAAAATAGCCGGGGACCTCGTTCCATTGACACACGTATGGCCGTTAAATACTGTTCTTCCTCGGAACTAAAAGGTAGGAAGTTGTTCTGTTCTACCTGAAGATAAATCCCATGCCCTCTTGAATCTTTTCGTTTTTAAAGCATAACTGCGTCTGAGCAGCTAAGGCTACAATTGTGGAACCTCGGATTGCGAGTAACGCGGTTAACGAGCGTTTCGTAATGCGAGCGATGTGTTTTTCAAAATCCTGATTCGGTTTGCGAGTGTTGTCTCACAAAACGAGCAGGATTCAAGCCACATCGGTGTGCATTACGCATTTGGCCTTAGGTAGGGGGCCGAAACGGCACCAAACGGGCCCGGAACTGTTCGGAAATGGGCAGTATAATGGCAACTATAATCACACGGGGCTAGATTCACATAGATCAGCGGATCTTTAGATCCGCGTAATCTATCTTCCTTACGATCCGCCAGCGCTAGTTTTTGAGGCAAGTGCTGTATTCAGAAAGCACTTGCCTCGAAAGTTGTGCGGGCGGATCGTAAATTCCCCCGGCGGAATTTAAATTCCGCGGCTAGGGGGGAGTGTATTATTTAAATCAGGCGCGTCCCCGCGCCGATCGTACTTTTCGTAAATTTCCCAGCGTGCATTGCTCCAAATGACGTCGCAAGGCCGTCATTGGTTTCGACGTTAACGCAAATTACGTATGGCTGTATTCGTGAACGACTCACGTAAACTACATAAAAAAAATCAAAACTCGGCGCGGGAACGATGGCCATACTTAACATAGGATACGCCGCACTTACCCCTCATATAGCAGGGGTAACTATCCGCCGGAAAAAAGCCGAACGCAAACGTCGTAAAAAAAAAAAGCGACGGGTGAGCGTTCGTTTCTGAATCGGCGGATCTCCTCATTTGCATGTTCGTCGTGTATACAAACGGAAGCGCCACCTAGCGGCCAGTGGGAGATTGCAGCCTGAGATCCGACGGTGTAAGGGAGATTCTATGAATCAGCCGCATAGATCCGACCGACGGAACGCAGAGATACGAAGCCGTATCTCTATAGGAATCTACCCCACTGTGTCTCCGATTTTGTGGTGTCTCGCATCAGTGACACCTGTGCCGAAATCAGGAGATGGGGTCTCCTCCAACCCATCCCACTTCACATTCCTCACAGTCAGCTGACCTCTGTTAACTGAATGGGCGCCTGGGAAGAGGCTGATTGGGTGGCCGTGGGGCTCCAGGAACAGCCCAGAAGGGCAGCCACAGACTCCAGGGACAGCCCTTCTGGGAGGCCGCAAAAGCCTGGGAGAGCGGTGCAGGCTTCAGGAATAGCCCAGGATTCGGTGACCCCTGGAAAATGATCATTTGACCCCCAGGTTGAGAACCACTGTCCTATACAATGAATACATTATAGCCTCGTTTCCACTGAGCGGATCGGTTCGGTACGGTTCAGTACGCTATTTTGGGTGTTTCCATTATGAAAGTGCCCCCTCTGGTTCCCGCACATGCCACTGACACAATATACATAGATTCATGCATTGCATTGCATGAATCTATGTATTGCCGTCATATATTTAGATGGCCGACCCCCTGGCGAGCGCCGGCCATCTGAATAACGGCGGCTGTGGAAGTGCCTATCAGAGCCAGATGCTTATCCCTCAGGCTGTAAACAGCTTCCAGATGTTTATCCTCGGGACGCACGGGGGTTGCGTTCCTTGGAAAAGAGTGACAGGCGTCTCAGCCAATCAGGTTTAGCTGTTCTGGTTACCGGTAACCTGATTGGCTAAAGCGTCATCGATGGATGTTAGAAGCATGGCTGACCCCAGAAAGGTAAGTGCCAGGCAGGGGGGGAGGGGGCATTTTACAGGGCACAGTGGCTACAATTGCTGGGCACAGTGGCTACAATTGCTGGGCACAGTGACAACAATTGATGAGCACAGTGGCAACAATTGATGGGCTCAGTGGTAACAGTTGATGGGCACAGTGGTAACCAGGGCCGGTCCTAAGGTCACAGGCGCCTGGGTACAGAAATATTTCTGGCGCCCCCACATGGGCGTCGTCATTTTACTAACTCCTCCCCTTTACAAATGCTTCTATGGTAACGACTCAACCACAGAGATGCTCCCCCATAAAGTCTTCATTACCCTGGGATCCTTACATGATCTCTTAACAATAAACAAAATACAGGAAGAGAAGCAGAGTACTTTATTGGGACCTGGAGGGGGGGGCTCTCTGATGGACACAGAGAGGGCTTCTGTTAGAGAATCTGTTAGGCCGCGTACACACAACCGAGAAACTTGTCGGGCTAAACTCATCGTTCCACCTGTCGAGGTTCCCCTTCAGCTGTCGAAAAGCTCATTGAGCCAAATTTCCCCATAGAACAACGAGGAAATAGAGAGCATGCTCTCTTTTTGGCTCGACGAGCTTCCCGACGGGATGCTCGGCGAAAAGTGTACACACGACCGGTTTTCTCGGCAGAATACGTCTCCCATCGAGGTTCTCGCTGGATTCTGCCGAGAAACTTGGTCGTGTGTACGGGGCCTCAGATGTTTGGCGTCCCCACCTCTGCAGGCGCCTGGGTGCAATGCACCCTGTGCACCCTGCCTAGGATCGGCCCTGGTGGTAACAGTTGATGGGCACAGTGGTAACAATTGATGGCACAGTGGCTGCGTTTGGCATGGAACAGTGGTGACAATTGATGGGCACAGTGGTGACAATTGATGGGCACAGTGGTGACAATTGATGGCATAGTGGTGACAATTGATGGGCACAGTGGTAACAATTGATGGCACAGTGGCTGCGTTTGGCATGGAACAGTGGTGACAATTGATGGGCACAGTGGTGACAATTGATGGGCACAGTGGTGACAATTGATGGGCACAGTGGTGACAATTGATGGGCACAGTGGTAACAATTGATGGGCATAGTGGTGACAATTGATGGGCACAGTGGTAACAATTGATGGGCACAGTGGTAACAATTGATGGGCACAGTGGTGACGATTGATGGGCACAGTGGTGACGATTGATGGCACAGTGGTGACGATTGATGGCACAGTGGCTGCGTTTGATGGCACAGTGGTTGCGTTTAGTGGCATGGCACAGTGGTTGCATTTGATGGCATGGCACAGTGGTTGCATTTGATGGCATGGCACAGTGGTGACAATTGATGGGCACAGTGGCAACAAATTGATGGCATAGAGGCAACAATTGATGGCACAGTGGCGACAATTGATGGGCACAGTGGCTGCATTTGATGGGCACAGTGGCTGCATTTGCGGGGCACAGTTGCTGTATTTGAGGGGCATAGTGGCTGCATTTGATGGGCACAGTAGCTGCGCTTGATGGGCACAGTGAGGCTGCAATTGTTTTTTATTTTCGTTTGTTTGCGCCCCCCCCCAAAAAAAAAATTTGAGCACCAGCCGCCACTGCCGCATATAAAGAACCTTTACATGCACTATCACTCTATCAGATCCCCTCCAGCTCCGTCCATCCATCCCTTTTGTGAAAGTGACTGATCAGCAATGAGATCTTGGCTCGGTAACAGGACAGCCTAACAGAGCACTTCATCATCTCGCCGAGATCGCAGATAAAAGGGGTGAGCACTACACACCGAGCTGACACATCCTCAACCACAATTAACTGCGCCTGCGAAAACCATAATTAAAGGTCCCGGCGCCATCTGCCTCCCTCATCTCAATCTTTATATGCCAACTGACACCCCAATTTCCATCTCCCGACTGCAGACAATATCAAGACGTGTCACTCAAAACCGCCGCTCCTTTCCACCCAGCCTGGACCCAATACCCCCCCCCCCCCCCAGCACCACCACCACCTCTCCCAAAGTCATACAGAATTTCTGTTGGGCTCTGGATGTTTTAATAAGCTTTCATGTGTCAGTCTTCAGATCCGACTCCATGGAATACACAAAGCTGAGAGATGGATGCGTAAGTGGAAGAGAAGGAAGCACAAATTGGATAGCCGGGACCTGAGGGATCTCGTATTAAAGACGACAGGTAGTTTAAAAAAAAGATAGAAAGGAAAAAAATAAAAGAATATCCGGAGTTGGTTGCAAAGATGACATTGATGAAGTGCACAGCCCGTCACTTGCTATTTGATGATGTCATTAGGTTCCCTTGTTGGAAGTAACAATCTTATTACAGCCACTTGTCTCGCCGATCCTGTACATAATTAGAAGATTTCCCGCGCCCCCCCCCCTTTTTTTTATTTTTCAGTATACAGCTTTCTTCTCCCGTCTTTGACGCATTTTTTTTTTTTTTGCACAGATCAACGATTGAGCCTTCAGTATGTAGACATGGACGGAATTGGTCATGGGCTCCGGGGGCTTGTCATCTCATCATGTATGATGTGAAAGGCTTTATTTATTCTGAGAGTGTTGCATTGTGTGCAGGGCCGCCTTATGGGGCCCCTTACACAGCTTCAGGCATGGGCCCCCTGGGGTAGCAGAGAACTGGGGGGGGGGGGGGTTGAGAAGCGGGGGTTGCCCTGGGGACCTCTGGGCCCTTTAATAAAAATATATAATAAATATATAATATATAATAAAAATATACATACATATATATATATATATATATATATATATATACAGTATATATATACATTTTATTAAAAAAAGGGGGGATTGCCC
Source organism: Rana kukunoris (assembly GCA_029574335.1). NCBI lineage: Eukaryota > Metazoa > Chordata > Amphibia > Anura > Ranidae > Rana > Rana kukunoris. The sequence continues at coordinate 221,547,146 of CM056055.1, read as the reverse complement.
TGAGGGCCCCTGGACCCTTTAATGAAAAAGAAATAAAAAAAGAAATAAAAAATATATAAAAAAATTAAAACATATTTTTTTTTTAAAAAGGGGGGTTACCATCCGGGGCCCTGGGGACCCCTGAGCCCCTTAATGAAAAGAAAAAAAAGAGAAATAAAAAAATATATAAAGAAAAAATATTTATTTATTTTTAAAAAAAGGGGGTGTTGCCATCCGGGGCCCTGGGGACCTCTGGACCCTTTAATAAAAAAATAAAATAAAAAAAATATAAAAAAATAAAAATTTGTTGTTATTTTTATTTATTTTTTAAAGGGGGGGGGGTTGCCATCCAGGGCCCTGGGGACCTCTGGGCGCTTTAATAAAAATAAAAAAGAGAAATAAAAAAAATGTATATATATATATATATAAAGTATATAAAAAAAGGGGGGATTGCCATCCGGTGCCCTGGGGACCTCTGGACCCTTTAATAATAAAAAAAAAAAAAGTATATATTTTTTTTAATTTGTTGTTATAATTTATTTATTTTTTTAAAGAGGGGTTGCCATCCAGGGCCCTGGGGACCTCTGGACCTCTGGGCACTTTAATAAAAATAAAAAATAAAAAAGAGAAATAAAAAAAAATGTATATATATAAAAATATAATAATAATTATAAAAAAAAGGGGGGGGTTGCCACCTAGGGCCCTGGGGACCTCTGGGCGCTTTAATAAAAATAAAAAATAAAAAAGAGAAATATTTTATATATATATATATATATATATATATATATATATATATATATATAAATTATAAAAAAAAGGGAGGGTTGCCATCCGGGGACCTCCGGGCCCCTTACATGTGTACTGCCTGTACCCCCCCTGTGCCCAGATTGTATGACGTTACAACGTATCTTCTGCTTGCATCTGCTTCTCCATATTTGATTTGATCTCCTGGCATTTGAGAAGTGGTGATGTTGATTGTTTTAGCTGTGATTGCAAACATTTTATGGCTTAAATATTCCTTATGCCCCGTACAGACGATTGGAATTTCTGATGGAAAAAAATCAGACAGACTTTTTCCATCGAAAATTCCGATCGTGTTTATGCCCCTATACGTCGAAACAATGGCACGGCTGGGTAGATGGGCGTAGAGATACGTCCCCTTTAAGATGCCGCTCCGTGAGTTCGATCGCGTGTCCCACGGATTCGATGTCTGCGGGACTACCCGAGATCGTCTCACAGAGAGGAAGAACTGGGAAATGCTGATGTAAACAAGGCATTTCCCCATTCTGCCTAGCGACAGGACACTGATCACAGCTCCCTGTAATTGAAAGCGATGATCAGTGTCATGTTACAGGTAGCTCATCCCCCCACAGTTAGAATCACTCTCTAGGACACCCTAACCCCTTCCTTGCCCCCTAGTGGTTAGCCCCTTCCCTTCCAGGGTTATTTTATAGCACTGATCGCTGTATAAAGGACAATGGTCCCAAGATTGCGTCAAAAGTGTCCGATGTGTCCGCCATAATGTCGCACTCACGATAAAAATCACTGATCGCCGCCATTAAGCTATAACTTTTGCGCAAACCAATCACTAAACGCTTATTGCGATTATTATTTTATTTTTTTACCAAACATATGTAGAAGAATACGTATCGGCCCAAACTGAGGGGAAAAAAAAAAAAATTTTATATATATTTTTGGCGGGATATTTATTATAGCAAAAAGTTAAAAATATTGGCTTTTTTCAAAATTGACACTCTTTTTCTTTAAAGGGCCACTAAAGGAAAACATTTTTTTAGCTAAATTGCTTCCTTTACCTTACTGCAATCCTGGTTTCATGTCCTCATTGTTCGTTTTTGCTTTGAAGTTGCTGTAATCCTTCTCTGTTCTCCACACTTCCTGCTTGTCTGTACTGGGAGCTTCTCTCTGTGGTCACTAATCGAGGAGGTGTGATTACTGTGTGTCTAAAACCCCTCAGAACCAATCAGTTTCATTTGAAAAACAAACACTGCCCTGTATTGGCTCTGTGTCTCTGTACTTCACACAAGCATGAAACTAGATGAAAAACGAAACTGAAACTGCAGGCACATTATATGATTGATTTTTATCTATTTTTAATCATTTTTAAAAGGAATCAGTTAACTACTATGGCCCGGATTCACGTACCTGGGCGCATCTTTATTCTGGCGTAGCGTATCTTGTTTACGTTACACCGCCGCAACATTGAGAGGCAAGCCTGCTATTCACAAAGAAAATACGCGCAACGTTGCGGCGGCGTAGCGTATAGTTGTCGGGCGGCTGAAGCCTTGTTTTACGTCGAATCTAGCTTCGCGAATCGGCGTAACAATATGACGGCGCACATTTGTACTTACGACGGCGTATCTCTAGATACGCCGGCGTAAAACTTTCATGTATCTATACCCTGTAAACAGTCCAGTCATTTCAGCAAAAAAAAAATTCCTTTACAACTCCTTTAACCACTTCCCACCCGGTCTATCGCAGAGTGACGTCCGGGAAGTGGTTGTGAAATCCTGACTGGACGTCTATTGACGTCCTGCAGGATTTCATGCCGCGCGCGCCCGTGGCGATCGGTGATGCGGGGTGTCAGTCTGACACCCTGCATCTTCGATCTTGGTAAAGAGCCTCCGGCGGAGGCTCGTTACCACGTGATCAGCCATGTCCAATCACGGCTGATCACGATGTAAACAGGAAGAGCCGTTGATGGCTCTTCCTCACTCGCGTCTAACATAGATCCATCAGTGCCACCACTCAGTATCCATCAGTGCCACCCCACAGTGTCCATCAGTGCCATCCTCAGTGCCAATCCATGCCCAGTGCCCACCTATCAGTGCCCATCTGTGCTACCCATAAGTACCCATCAGTGCCACCCATAAGTGTCACCCACGAGTGCCCATCTGTGCAGCCTATGAGTGCCCAGTGCCGCCTATGAGTGTCCATCAGTGCCGCCTATGAGTGCGCATTAGTACCACCTATGAGTGCCCATCAGTGCTGCATACCAGCACCGCCTATCAGTGCCCATGAGTGACACCTCAGCGGTGCCCATCAGTACTACCTCATCAGTGTCCATCAGTGCCACCTCATCGGTGCCCATCAGTGCCGCTATATCAGTGCCCGTAATTGAAAGAGAAAACTTACTTATTTACAAAAACATTAACAGAAATACAGAAAAACGTATTTAAAAAAAAAACGTTTAAATTGTATTAGTTGTTGCGCAAAAAATAAAAACCGCGGAGGTGATCAAATACCACCAAAATAAAGCTCTATTTGTGGGAAAAAAAGGACGCCAATTTTGTTTGGGTGCCACGTCGCACGACCGCGCAATTGTCATTCAAAGTGCGACAGCGCTGAAAGCTGAAAATTGGCCTGGGCAGGAAGGTGCGTAAGTGCCTGGTAAGTGCCTGGAAGTGGTTAATGACTCAAAAAATTAAAACCGCAGAGGTGATCAAATGCCACCAAAATAAAGCTCTATTTGTGGGAAAAAAAGGACGCCAATTTTGTTTGGGAGCCACGTCGCACGACCGCGCAATTGTCTGTTAAAGTGACGCAGTGCCGAATCGCAAAAAGTGGCCTGATCTGTGGCCAGCCAAATGATCCGGGGCTGAAGTGGTTAAAAGTCCCCCGAAAATGGCACAAACAGGCGCACACGGTCACCGTACCGATCAGATACTTTATCTCTGCTGAATCATAATGGAGCGGACAGAAGTTGGGAGGGGGGAGGGGCACAAGTTTATAAATAGGATCGCTGGCATTGTTCGGAATTACAGGAATATTCCTACAGCGATTTAAAGCCATTCGTATGCAAATTAGCGCAAATCAAAAGCCATCTCTGTCCGTTTTCCAGTGAATACAGACAAAAGAATCGCGATCTGTGACATGTATACCGATGGAATTCCAATGGGCGGCGATTGTTTTCATCGCCACTAAACTAAAGCAGACAATTAGGCGCGACGCACGAAGAGCGCGGTTTTCTTTAGAGAGCCGTGTTTGTTAATGAGTGTCTGTCATGATTCATGGCGGGGGGCGCGGCGAACTGACGGGAGGTCTCACCGACCACGGGAAGAAGTGGAATGTTAATGATGTCGGGATCGGAGATGGAATATACTTCTTTACTTTTAATGGGGGGGCTTGACCCACATTGGTTCAAGTTTACCCGATGCAACAGAACGGGGGGAGGGGATACTAATGAGGGGATTCTGACCAGTGGCGGCTGGTGCTCAACATTTTTGGGGGGCGCAAACAAATGAAAAACTAACAAACAATTGCATCCTCACTGTGCCCATAAAACGCAGCCACTGTGCCCATCAATTGTCCACTGTGCCAATTGTTGCCACTGTGCCCTTTAATTGTAGCCACTGTACCCCATAATTGTCGCCACTGTGCCAATTGTCGCCACTGTGCCCTGTAATTGTCGCCACTGTGCCAACTGTCACCACTGTGCCCTTTAATTGTCGACATTGTGCCCTGTAATTGTCGCCACTGTGCCAATTGTCGCCACTGTGCCAATTGTCGCCACTGTGCCAATTGTCGCCACTGTGCCCTTTAGTTGTCGCTACTGTGCCAATTGTCGCCACTGTGCCCTTTAGTTGTCGCTACTGTGCCCTGTAATTGTCACCACTGTGCCCTTTAATTGTCGCCACTGTGCCCTGTAAAATGCTGCCCGGCACTTACCTTTCTCGGGTTGGCCATCCTCCTTCCACGGTCCCTCAATGTCTTCTCCCACCCTCGATGACGCTTCAGCCAATCAGGTTACCAGTAACCAGAACCGGTGAACCTGATTGGCTGAGACGCCTGTCAGTCTTATACAAGGAACGCAACCCCCGTGAGTCCCTGGATAAGTATTTGGAAGCCTATTACAGCCGCTGGCTCTGATAGTCAATTCCACAGCCAACCAGCAGCCCTTATTCAAATGGCCGGTGCTCACCAATGGGCCGGCCATCTGAATAGTCGGCGGCAGCGGCAATACATAGATTCATGCAATGCATGAATCTATGTATTGTATTCAGTGGCGGTGCGGGGAGCGAGAGGGGGTGGTGCTCAGGCGCCCTCTATGGACGCACAGCCACTGATTCTGACCGCAGCCAGGTCACAGCGCCATCCAAAGGAGACTTCACCAAAGACGTATTCACTGTCCACAGAGATGGACTGCCGAGTCGTGAAAAGCCCTCTCGGGATGAAGAGATGTTTTGTTGAGGATGAAAATCCCTTCCTGAAGGACTTTATACAAGTTTGCCAAACTTTATTGTAGAGTCTTTTCCTGGAAGAAGGAAGCTGCAATCGCTGCACTCTGGAGAAACGTAAGTCTCAGCCTTGCTTTGTCCAAACCAATCCCTCTGCGCGTTTCGTCGCCGTCCTGGGGCCTAGTGCTGGAGGTCTGTGACTCCATGACTAAGGCTGGGTTCCCACTGCTCCAGCATAGAAGTCATATGACGTCCAATCTGACTTCCATGGAACTTTGGTCTGGCTTTGATCCAACCATACCAGGCCATTTGAGTCTGGTATTTTTTTTAAACGGCAAGGGGTTCCCCCAAAACCATACCAGACCATTCAGTCTTTTAATTTACAATTTTTTTTCAAATTTTCGCATATTGGGCCAGATTCACAGAGCGATTACTCCGGTCTATCTTGCGTTGGACCGGAGTACTTTCAAATTACGCGCGTTGTTTCATTAGTCTGAATCCTCAAACCATGATACGACGGTTTCGGGCTTCAATCCGTCTGGCTTACGTGTTCGTACGCCTTCGGATCTACGCTGCAATAATTTTGCGGCCGCTGGGTGGAGTTCGCGTCGTTTTCCGCGTCGGGGTATGCAAATGAGCTTTTTCCGACGATCCACGAAGTTACGAGCGTCCTTCGCAATCTCTTACGGAATCTGTAGTCATCTTTTTGCCGCGTAAAGTTATTCCAGCTTTTATCTGGTCTAATATTAGACAGCCCATGTAAAGTATGGCCGTCGTTCCCGCGTCAAATTTCAACGTTTGTTTTATTTTTTACGTAAGTCGTCCGGGAATAGGAATGTACGTAAACGACGCTTCTCAAACAAAAAATGACGTAACGACGTGATTTCGTGCGATGCACGGCGGGATATTTCTGAACGGAGCATGCGCAGTTCGATCGCCGCGGGGACGCGCCTAATTTAAATGCTTCACGCCCCCTAATCGCGTATTTAGATTCCGCCGCGAGAAATACACTACGCCGCCGTACCTTACGGGCCAAAATCTACTTGGATTTGTCGCAGAGCCAGGTAAAATACGGCGGCGTAGTGTATCTCTGATACTCTGCGCCAATGTAATTGTATCTGAATCTGGCCCATTGTTTCTTTTACAAAATTTTTGTTTTCAAATTTCTAAATTTACGATTTTTTTTCAGATTTTTTTTTTTCATTATTTACCTTTTTTGGAATATTAGAATTCACAAATATTCGGAAAAGTTTGTTAACCACTTCCATACCAGGCACTTGTACACCTTACTGCCCAGGCCAATTTTCAGCTTTCAGCACTGTCGCAATTTGAATGACAATTGCGCGGTCATGCCACACTGCACCCAAACTAATTTTTTTATCATTTTATTCCCACAAATAGAGTTTTCTTTTGGTGGTATTTGATCACCTCTGCGTTTTTTATTTTTTAGGCAAAAAAAATAAAAAGGCCGAAAATTGTGAAGAAATTTTTTTTTCTTTGTTTCTGTTATTTTTTTTGTAAATAAATACATTTTCATCTTCAATGACGGGCACTGATATGGCTGCACTGACGGGCACTGATGGGCATCACTGAGGTGGCACTGATGATGGGAGCTGATGATGAGCACTGATAGGCGGCACTCATGGGCACTGATAGGCAGCACTGATGGGCACTGACAGGTGGCACTGGTATGCGGCACTGATGGGTACTCATCGGCGGCACTGATGGGCACCAATAGGTGGCACTGATGGGTACTTATGGATGGCACTGATGGGCATTGATAGGTAGGCACAGATGAACACAGATAGGCACTGATGGGTGCCACTGATGACACTGATGGGTGGCAATGAAAACTGGTGCCAATCAGTGCCCATTTGTAGGCACTGATTGGCACATGTTTTGCATGTATTTACACATGTGGATGGTAGGGGGGTGTACCTTTCATATATTTTTTTACGAATTTCCGATTTTCCGTTTTTTTTTGCAAATTTCCGATTTTTTTAAATGTACACATATTGGAATATTTGAATTTACAAATATTCGGAAAAGTTAGTTAAACAGGTTTTCGTTAGGTCCAACATTTCTGAATGAATGAATGTACCGAAATTTGGACCTTTGATCTCCCCTGATGTTTAACCCCTTCCCAGCCAGTGTCATTAGTACAGTGACAGTGCATATTTTTAGCAGTGATCACTGTATTAGTGTCACTGGTCCCCACAAAGTGTCAGTTATTGTCCGATTGTCCACCGCAATATCGCAGTCCCGCTATAAGTTGCTGATCACTGCAATTACTAGTAATTAGTACAATAAATAAAAAAGTGCAAAGTACACGGTTGCAGCGTGAGATTTTTTGGGGGATCAACCGGGATTTTTTTCTGTACTTATCAAACAGATGTAACAATATGCGTTTGATTGTATATTTAACAAACCAAAAGGAATTAAGTAGGAGACGTTCATCCAGGGGGGGGGGGGGGGGGGGGGGGGGGGGGGGGGGGTTTCCATACTATCCGATAAATAAGTAGTTGCGTAGCGATTACCGACACCAACTCCAACCGTCACTTCCACTGAAGAGAAATATTCATTTGTTAAGAGAAAAATAAACGCAATTACGTAGAAAACGAGTATTTAAGCGTTTCTTCGTCCGTGATGGATGGCAGTTACCGTCATGGATGGCAGCGTCAATGCTCTATCGACATTCCAGCCGGGATCACGCGGCACGTGCCAATATTCCCCAGAGTTCGCCCCTTGTGATCTCTTTTAATGCGTCTGCCCAAAAGACCAATAACCACCTGACCGGGGGCCGGGCCGGGCGCTTAGAAAATAGATTTATAGATGAAATTTTTTGGACGGCAACAAGAAAGGTAATTTTGTTTCAGGGAGAAGCTAGAGTGGGGTCACCGTTGAGGTGCAGCGCGGCGCCGCGGAGCGTTTTCGTGAGGGTCAAAGACTGGAGTCCAACGCTGCGTCTGCTGATGGGAAATGGTACATTGTTTCAAGGAAGACTCCGCCCTGCGCTTATATTTTATTGTCACACTCCAATAATTTCCCCAAAATCTTTGATGTGATTTTTTTACCATTTTTATTATATTATATTATTATATATTACATAATATATTCATATTTGTTTAAAGTATTATATTATTATTGCAATATAATATTGTAGTATATACATTATATATACAATGTATATATATATATATATATATATATATATATATATATATATATATATATATATATATATATATATTGTTATACATATAAATATTGTTATAAATATAAATAAACAATATCAATTTTAATTCAATTTTAATATAAAATGTATATATTATATACCGATCTCTCTCTCTCTCTCTCTATATATATATATATATATATATATACAGTATATATATATATATATATATATATATATATATATATATACATATACATATATATATATATACATATATATATATATATATATATATATATATATATATATATATATATATATATATATAGATATATAGATATATATATATATATATATATATATATATATAGATATATATATATAGATATATAGATATATTTTTATATCTATATATATAGGGTGGGCCACTTAATATAAGCGCAGGGCGGAGTCTTCCTTAAAAAATGTAAATAAACAATACTTTTAAAAAATAAAATGTAAATATATATAGAAAATAAATACAATTGTTATGAATATAAATAAACATAAAAAATATTGTTTATTTATAACGATAAAAATTATATATATATATATTTCTCTCGCTCTTGTAATATATAAATAGAATAATGTATATTATACCCTATTATATCTATATAATAATATTATACTAATATATACAGGTATATATTATCATAGTGGCATAATATTGTATTATATAAATTTGTTTAATTGAATATTACATCATATATTTATATTTACATTTTATTAAAATGTATATTATTTATTTATATTGTATTTATATTTATAACAATTATATATATGTGTGTGTGTGTATGTGTATATATATATATATATATATATATATATATATATATATATATATATATATATATATATATATATATTTATTATTATTATTATTATTATTATTATTTTATAATTTGGTAAGATCCGTCCATACCTTCTCTTATAATGTTTCTGCATCACTGGATGATTGACAGATGAAAATCTGCATCCATTAAGGTCCCATTCACACAATGTTGCACATTATGCAACACATTAATGTGCATTGTGTTAAAGTTAATATTAATAATATTAGTCTACTTATATTTTCCTTCCCTGGTTCCTCCCCCCTCCCTAATGAATCTTTAAAAAGAAAAATCATTTTAATTACATATTGTACCATATTTTAGTCCCAGTGATATCATAACTGGGCTTCTGTGCTTCTCTATGCAATACGCAAAAAGGGCTGAAGTAAAACCAAGCCAAGATGCCACAAAAAAGGTCAAAAATAATCAAAACTTTCTATGCAATGCAGACAGGTCATGTCTGGAGGGAGAGGGCGGCAGAGTGCTGTACATCACTTCCTGCAAACATCCGAGAACCCTGTACTCAGTACTACTCTCAGCCCTGATGCAAGCAGTGGGCTGGCTCTTGGGAGGAGTTATGCAAGACGCTTTCCCCGACTTGTTCATTCCCTGACTCAGTTGGGGTTTGGCGGGGGTGGGTCAGCCTTCTGATTTTTGAGTCCTAGCCTTATTCTTCAATGGAAAAAAAAACCAACCCTATTCATTACAGCAAAAAGTAAAAAATATTGCATTTTTTTCAAAATTGTTGCTCTATTTTTGTTTATAGCGCAAAAAATAAAAACCGCAGAGGTGATCAAATACCACCAAAAGAAATCTCTATTTGTGGGGACAAAAAGGACGCCAATTCTTTTTTTGGAGCCACGTCGCACGACCGCGCAATTGTCAGTTAACCACTTCAATACCTGCCCATAGTCATATGACGTCTACAGAGGGGATCTCTCTTCCTGGGTGGACGTCATATGACATCCTGGGCATTGTGGGGGGATATCTGAATGATGGTGCAGCTAGAGGCATCATTCAGATATCATTCTTTAGTGCCGGCGATTCTGTGCAACATAAGAACGATCATATTGGCAGTTCCACCGCTTGATCGTTCTTATAGGCAGCCGGAGGGGACACCCCCCCCCCCTCCCGCCGCCATCCAGTGCTTCTCCAGGCTCTCCTGTGCCATCGGGGGCCCGGAGAAAGAATCGTCCGGTGCAGGATAGGAAGCATAGAGATGACCATCGGGAGGTCCGGGGCGCGATGTGATGACGTCACACCCAGGTACCCAGAAGTAAACAAAGACGCGATCATTTTTCACCGATCTCATGCTTTCCAGCCTGGAGGAGAGATGTGAGGTCTTATTGACCACACATCTCTCCATAAAGAGGACCTGTCACACACATTTCCTATTACAGGGGATGTTTACATTCCTTGTAATAGGAATAACATTTAAAAAATAATTTAAAAAAAAGTGTAAAAAATAATAATAAATAAGTAAAAAAATAAAAAGAATAAAAAAAGTGTACATTTTTTTTATTATAAATAAGTAAAAAAAAAGAAAAAAAATAATAAAAAATAATTATTAAAACACAGAAGCAAACGCACACATAAGTCCCGCCGACATATGTAAATGCAGTTTAAACCACACACGTGAGGTATCACCACGTGCGTTAGAGTGCCAGCTACAATTCTTGCACTAGATCTTTTCTTTAAATCTAAACTGGTAACCTGTAAAAAAAATGTTATAGTGTTGCCTATGGAGATTTTTAAGTACCGAAGTATGGCGCCATTCCATGATAGTGCGCAAAAAGCGTGACATGTTAGGTATCTATTTTCTCAGTGTAACATAATCTTTCACATTATACAAAAAAATTGGGCTAACTTTACTGTTTTGTTATTTTTTTTAATTCATGAAACCATTTTTTTCCAAAAAAAGGGCGTTTGAAAAAATTTGGCGCAAATACCGTGCAAGATAAAACGTTGCAATGACCGCCATTTTATTCCCTAGAGTGTCTGCTAAAAAAACCATATATAATGTTTGGGGGTTCGGAGTAATTTTCTAGCAAAAGAATGATGATTTGTACATGTAGGAGAGAAGGGCCAGAATAGGCCCGGTATGGAGGTGGGTATAAAAGCCCGGTATTGAAGGGGTTAAAGCGTCACAGCGGCAAATCGCAAAAAAAAGTGGCCCCGCTCATTTAGCATCCAAATCCTCCGGGACTAAATTGGTTAAAAGTAGGGTTGTCCCGATACCGATACCAGTATTGTTATCGGGACCGATACCGAGTATTTTCGGGAGTTCTTGTACTCCCGCAAATACCCCGATACCCAAATAGAATACTGAACCCCCCCCGCCGCCGCTGCCAACGCCGTCAACGCCGCCGCCGTATATGCAAATCCGACCCCGCCGCCGTATACACAAAGCCGCCGCCGCCACGAACATTATAGGCACCTTTGAATAGCTGTTTTCCCGCTGCGCGTGTATAGACACTCCCCCTTGCTCGGATCTGTCCAATCCCGAGCAAGAGGGAGTGTCCTTAACATGCGCGGCAGGGAAAAGAGCTATTGAAAGGCTCCTATAATGTTCCCAGCTGCGGTGTCGGCTTTGTATATACGGCGGCATCATCATCAGGTAGGGGGGGCATTGCTGCAATATGGGGGGGACATGGCTGCAATATGTGGGGGACATGGCTGTATATGGGGGACATGGCTGCAATATGTGGGGGACATGGCTGCAATATGGGGGTGACATGGCTGTATATGGGGGACATGGCTGTATATGGGGGACATGGCTGCAATATGTGGGGGACATGGCTGTATATTGGGGACATGGCTGCAATATGTGGGGGACATGGCTGCAATATGTGGGGGACATGGATGTATGTGGGGGACATGGATGTATGTGGGGGAGATGGCTGCAATATGTGGGGGACATGGCTGCGTATATGTGGGGGACATGGCTGCGTATATGTGGGGGACATGGCTGCATATATGGGGGGGACATGGCTGCGTATATGGGGGACATGGCTGAATATGGGGGACATGGCTGCAATATGTGGGGGACATGGCTGCAATATGTGGGGGACATACATGGCTGCAATATGTGGGGGACATGGCTGCAATATGTGGGGGACATGGCTGCATTTGGGGACACGTTTAAAAAAAGTATCGGTATTCGGTATCGGCGACTACTTGAAAAAAAGTATCGGTACTTGTACTCGGTCCTTAAAAATGGCATCGGGACAACCCTAGTTAAAAGTCCCACTTTTTTTTCCTCTGTGGTTCTATTTGCTTGATATGGGGATGTGGTGCCAACAAAAAGGTATCAAATACCCACAACAGTGATTGGGGGGGGGGGAGGGTCCATGACACGGGGGGGAAGTGGGATAAGCAATGCTAAGCATCATTGGCTCGGTAAGACTGGTGACATCTAGTGGCAGAAAGGAATTACTACAGAGGGGAATTACAGCTCCAGGTAAGAACTGCTGAAAAAAAACAACAACCCCCTTTAACCAAAACACATAAAAAAAAAAGTTTTCGCTTGTGTTAGGATTTGACTTTTACGCTCAAAATTAAAATGTGTCTCTTCCCCAGGAGCCGAACCTTCCTAATCCTGACGTTAAACCCCCCTCTGCAGCTGCCTAGTGCCTCCGTTGTCACCGCACAGCCAGACAGGGCCATCCGTTGAACGTCACGTCAGATAAAAATCAGGGGACGCCGGAAAAAAAGCGGCGTCGGTGTGACACAATGGTTGACATGTTACTCTCCAGTCTACAATATAAACGTCCCCTCCCCCACATGGCTATGAACTGACATGAAGACCCCAACTATCTTCCCCCTAAAGGAGATTATTACTCCTGCGATCACCCCCCCTATCACTCGCCCCATTAACGGCTGCTGCCCGCCTGTCGCCTATGGTGGAAGTAGCCCAGGAGCCTATAAACACGCTCTTTAGCTTGCGACCATGCATGAAATACGCCATGTATCGCGCGCCCCCCCCCCCCCTGGAGGAATTAAGACATCTCCGGCTTTGGATCGCATTTCCATTTCTCCGTGGCAGAGGCAGGGAAAGATCAAAAGGAGACTTTTTTTTCTTTTCCCAGCCATCTAATGCATTTCATTGCTTCGGCCGCAATGACTCTCTAATGGGATTTACACCAAATTGATGGGTAGAGGGCCCCCGGTACGTGCGGCGCGCCGCTCTCGTGAGAACAGTTAAACAAACTGCGGGGTCAGGAGCCGGAATAATGGACGCAAAGTCAGACAAAAAGTATTTTCCTTCCTAGATTATATCCATTCGTAACCCTCGGGGACTTCGGCTAGGCTGTACGAGAGGGGGGGAGAGAAATAATGTTTACATTAAACAGAGATACGCGCGGGTGAGAGGTCTGCGCAGCCGGCGCGGCGCTCGTATATTGCTTTTGTAAAAATAGATAACCAGCGGCATTTGTGAAATTTCACTGGAGACACTACTAACCCATATAAATACGCACGCATCTATCACATGGAACACTGCATGGGACTAGTGACAAAAGCTTAGTTATTTAAAGCCCAAAGTAGACAAAAATAGCACAACAAAAGAGTAGCTTATGAAAAGGCAAGATAACTATATTAGCCTTTGCTGTAACATTCACCTTCAATTCAGAGATGATCCCTTCAATGCTTTATTTCTGCCACTAGGTGTCCTCAGTCTGATGGCCAGCATCATTCAACCCCACTGCCCCTAAGCTCAGGTCATTCCGGACGAGCCCCCATCATCCCGGACGAGCCCCCATCATCCCGGACAAGCCCCCATCATCCAAGACAAGCCCCCATCATTTCAGAACAAGCCCCCATGATCCTGGACGAGCCCCCATGATCCCGGGCGAGCCCCCATGATCCCAGGCGAGCCCCCATCATTCCGGACAAGCCCCCATCATCCCGGACAAGCCCCTATCATCCCAGACGAGCCCCCATCATCCCGGACAAGCCCCCATCATCCCAAACAAAGCCCTATCATCCCGGACAAGCCCCCAACATCCCGGACAAGCCCCCATCATCCCGGACAAGCCCCCAGCATCCCAGATGAGCCCCCATCATCCCAGGTGTGCTCCCATCATCCCAGGTGTGCCCCCATCATCCCAGACGAGCCCCCATCTTCCCGGACAAGCCCCCAACATTCCAGACAAGCCCCCATCATCCCGGACAAACCCCCAACATCCAAAACAAGCCCCTATCATCCTGGACAAGTCCCCAACATCCCAGACAAGTCCCCAACATCCCAGACACGTTCCCAACATCCCAGACAAGTTCCCAACATCCCAGACAAGTTCCCAACTTACCAGACAAGTTCCCAACATCCCAGACAATTTCCCAACATCCCAGACACATTCCCAACTTCCCAGACAATTTCCCAACATCCCAAACAAGTTCACAACATCCCAGACAAGTTCCCAACATCCCAGACAAGTTCCCAACATCCCAGACAAGCCCCCATCATCCCGGACAAGCCCCAAACCTATGACCGGACAATGAAAGGAGAAGCAGAACAGTAACGAACTCTCTGTCACTCTGCTTTCTCCTTCTATTAGCATGACTTTTGTCAAAACATTAACTGATTGGCTCTTTGTACTGCTCCTTCCTCTCACACTCCAGCCCCCTGCTCTACAGGTCGAATACCAGGTCAAATTCAGACACTTTTCAAAAATACATATAATAATTTATTAGACATGTGCAATTTGTTTCGTTCTGAATTATTTTTTTAACTAATTTTGACAAATTCGTTAATTCCGAAATATTCAAATTAACGAAAAAACCCCTTAACGAATTTCGTAAAATCGTAAATTCGAAAGTTTGAAAGCCCTGAAATTCGAAAATCTGAAATAATAACTAACTAATAATAACTTAACTATTACTATTAAATTATAGGTATTGGAATTTCATTTCAAATTTGGCTGTTAGTGACGAATACGAATTTATCAAAGGTTACGAATTATCCAAAATGACGAATCCCCTATCTAATCGAATGGAATGCAATCAATTAATAATAATAAACAATAATAAAAAAAATGTATTATTATTTATTATTAATTTATTCCGTTTCTTTTGTTTAGATCCGGCATTCGTTATTTCGGATAATTCGTAACGTCAAATTAATTTGTATTTGTTACATTCACACTCATCTATGTCTTTATGGACCTTGCTTTGTGCACTGGTCCAGATCATTTGGTGGAGGGGGGATTATGGTGCAGGGTTGTTTTTTAGGGGTTGGGTTGGACCCTCGGGGGTTGGGCTTGGCCCCTCAGGGGTTGGGCTTGGCCCCTTAGTTCCAGTGAAGGGAACTCTTAAGGTGTCAATATACCAAGACATTATGGACAATTTCATGCTCCCAACTTTGTGGGAACAGTTTGGGGACGGCCCCTTCCTGTTCCAACATGACTGCGCACCAGTGCACAAAGCAAGGTCCATAAAGACATGGATGAGCGAGTTTGGGGTGGAGGAACTGGCCTGCACAGAGTCCTGACCTCACACCTTTGGGATGAATTAAAGCAGAGACTGCGAGCCAGGCCTTCTTATCCAACATCAGTGCCTGACCTCACAAATGCGCTTCTGGAAGAATGGTCAAACATTCCCATAGACACTGGGGCCAACTCAATATTGAACCCTACAGACTAAGGGCCAGATTCAGGTAGATGAGAGCATTTTTGCTCTGGAGTAACGCTTCTCATTTACGTTACTCTGCCGAAATTTTAGGAGCAAGTGCTGTTATTCATGAAGCACTTGCTCCTAAAGTTGCGGCAGCGCATCGCAAATGAGCCGGCGGAATTCAAATTGGGCGGGTACGGGGCGTGTATTATTTAAACTATGCGCGATCCCGCGGCGAACGTACTGCGCATGCGTCGAGTGTCAATGCATCCCAGTGCGCATGCTCCAAATTCTGTCAGTGAACGTCAATGACGTCACATCCCCATTCATGAACGTTTTACGCATCCGACGCGATGACGACGCCTATACTTAACATAGGATACTCCACTAGGGGGCTGCTTTATCTTTACGTCGCGTATCGCTTCCGGAAACGTCGTAAAGTCACTGCGTCGCGCCCGAAAAAGATCGTAAATTTTCGACTCCCGCTGATTAACATATTTTTTCAGCGTTAATCAGCGGGAACGCCCCCGGCGCCATTTTTAAGTTGAAGTAACGATGCGATGGCGAAATTCAATTGCGCCGATCGCATCGGAACTCCAACCCGGCGTTTCTTGTTTTCTGGTTACAGAAAACAAAAACGCCGGCTTAAAGTGACAGTTAGGCTGGCGGATCAATGGATACTCCAGCCTAACTCTACCTGAATCTGGCCCTAAGACTGGGATGCCAAAGTTCATGTGTGTGTGTAAAGGCAGGCGTCCCAATACTTTTGGTAATATAGTGTATTAGGAGTTTCTGCAGCGGCTAATCAAAGCCAATAAGGAGGAAAAACATAAAAACCAAATTGTTCCTGAGCTCATACCGCGAGGTAAACGCACCTGCGTTCGTGTCACGGCGACTCCTCCAGTCTTGAAATAAATTGTTCTCCTCATTTCTAATTAATGATTCTATTTTAGGAACAGATAACAGCCGTACGCGATCTCCGACCTGCAATTTGCTCTGTTTTGCTTTCTAAAACTCTGAACATCTTTAAGCATCCCGGCAAAGAAATCCCCTCCCTTACACTCCTTTTGTGCTTCATTTAGGGGAAGAAAAAAAAAAAACTTTGATCACATTCTAATTGCACGTTTGTTATGTGGGGCGTATACATTTGGTGCGTAAAGGAAGTCCATTGAAAGGGATTAGGCTAAATTTTGAAAGGCGGCGGTGCACTGAGTTGATACTGTATGTAAAATAAATACAGAATTGCATTGACGTGCATTACCAAAACGCATGGGTCTAAGTGGGCCCTTGGGGTAACAGAACTCCATCACAGTGCCGGGACAAAAATGTTCCTGCATCGTGGTGTCAGTGAGAGAAAAAATGTGCCTGCTCTAGTGGTGTCACTGAAAAGAAAAAAGTCCCTGTGTTGGTGGCAGGGGCAGATCCAGGGGAGGACGTAGCAAGTGGACAATCGGCAACGTGTGGCAGGTGACGTGGCAAGTGACTATGCGCAACTTGTAGTAAGTGACAATCTGTAACTTGTCGCATGCGATGTGGCAAATGACAATGCGCAATTTGTAGAAGGTGACGTGGCAAATGACAATACGCAACTTGGGGCAGGTGATGTGGCAAATGACAGTACATAACTTGTGGCAGGTGACGTGGCAAGTGGACAATCCGCAATTTGTGGCAGGTGACGTAGCAAATGACAATCCGCAACATGTAGAAGGTGACGTGGCAAATGACAATACGCAACTTGTGGCAAATGACACTACGCAACTTGTAGTAAGTGACAGTCTGTAACTTGTGGCATGCGATGTGGCAAATGACAATCTGCAACTTGCGGCAGGTGACGTAGCAAGTGACAATCCGCAATTTGTAGAAGGTGACGTGGCAAATGACAATCCGCAACTTGTGGCAGGTGACGTGGCAAGTGACAATCCGCAATTTGGAGAAGGTGACGTGGCAAGTGACAATCCGCAACTTGTGGCAGGTGACGTGGCAAGTGGACAATCCTCAATTTGTGGCAGGTGACGTGGCGAGTGACTATCCACAACTTGTGGCAGGTGACGTGGCAAGTGACAATCCGCAACGTGTGGAAGGTGGCGTGGAAAATTACAATCCGCAACGTGTGGCAGGTGACGTGACAAGTGGACAATCTGCAACTTGTGGTAGGTGATGTGGCAAATGACAATCTGCAACTTGTGGCAGGTGACGTGGCAAGTGACAATCCACAACATGTGGAAGGTGGCGTGGCAAATGACAATACGCAACTTGTGGCAGGTGACGGGGCAAGTGACAATCCGCAACGTGTGCCAGGTGATGTGGCAAGTGACAATCCGCAACTTCTGGCAAGTAGACAATCTGCAACGTGTGCCAGGTGACGTGGCAAATGACAATCCCCAACGTGTGGCAGGTGACATGGCAAGTGGACAATCCACAATTTGTGGCAGGTGACGTGGCAAGTGACAATACGCAACTTGTGGCAGGTGACGTGGCAAGTGACAATACGCAACTTGTGGCAGGTGACGTGGCAAGTGACAATACGCGACTAGTGGCAGGTGACGTGGCAAGTGACAATACGCGACTAGTGGCAGGTGACGTGGCAAGTGACAATACGCGACTAGTGGCAGGTGACGTGGCAAGTGACAATACGCAACTTGTGGCAATCTGTAACTTGTGCCATGCGACGTGGCAAGTGACACGCTCAGAGCAATAATGCGCTTCAATCATCCTGACACCATAACAACCATAATGCCGTGATGATTGAAGCGCCAACACCAGCCGTTTCCCTGATAAATTGCCCACAAAAAAACATATTTACTGGCAGTGCCCCTCCCGAGACTAGACTCTGGATCCACCTCTGGTTGGTGGTGTCACTGGGCACAATGGTTTACTGTAAGGGTAGGGGGCAACACCGGCACCCTCTCCCCCTTCACTGGCCGTTTTACTTTATTAGAGTAGAACGGCTGGTACTTGTACTCTTATAGGCAATACCAGTGGGGAAGCTAGACATTATTTCACCCGGGGCAAAGAATCAGTTTGGTGCCCCCCCCTTATGGGACAAGATGTGGCAGAAGTGATAAACTCCCAGGCCATAGCTGTTGAGTCAGCAGTCTGTCCCCTCCCCCCTGCTCCTCTGTCATCCCCCCTGCTCCTCCCCCTGCTTCTTTGTTCCCCCCAGGGGAGGGAGAGGAGGTGAGCGCTGCGGGAAGGGAGAGACAGAGCAGTGGAGGGGGCGGCCGTCCGCTGTCACTGAAGCCGGCCCACTGAGCCGACGGCCCACCGGGAAAACTCCCTGTAGTCCCAATGGCCAGTCCATCCCAGCTTCAAAGTAAAAACAGCTGGTTTCGTTTTTGGTGAAGTTGGAAACAATATGGTCCCCCAGCTACAACCACGGCATCGATGTGATCAACAGAGACTGGCTTTTCAGCTGAGCTTCTAGTGTCACCCACTCTCTTCTATAAAAGAGCTAAATCATCTGCCCTCTAGTGGCCGGCACATGTATGAACACGTCACTTTGGCAATGGCCAGGAAATGTCTAGAGGACGGCGATAGATTTCATTTCCGTCATTAAACTCAAAGGCCCAGATTCACGTAGATCGGCGCATTATCATTCCGGCGTAGCGCACCACTTTTCCGTTAGACTTGCGCAATCTAGCCGCGTAATCCGGCGATTCACGTAGCTTTTACGCAAGAGATTGCGCAAGCGTAAGGTTTTTTCCTGAGGCGTAAGGAGGAGTAATACAATTTGGGAGGGACGTGGGCGTGTTACATTGAAATGAGCCGTGACCCCATGCAAATGAAGGGCCGGCCGACTCGCGCATGCGCGCATGAAGGAAACCATGTCAGCTCCGTTGTGCGCATGCTCACAACTCGGGAGCGGCGCAATCAGTGAAATTGGAAATGGACTAGGGCAATGTTGTGAACTACGCAGACAGCATAAATAGACACACACAAACGCCCTTCCATTGCAAAAGTACATCCCTTTGTGTCCCTTCCCATTGAATCAAGTGCTTTTGCTCTGTTGTTCGTTAGAGTGTGTTTTGTACAGTAGTTGTGAGATTAGTGTTCTGTGTGATCTAGTGCTTGTTGGTAGTTTTGTGAAAGTGTGTTTTGATAAGTGTTTTTTGACTGTTTGTTTGATTGATAGATTTCTGAGCGTTTGTTTTCTTGCTTTATTTTTTCATCTGATTTTTTTGTGTGTGTTTCTTGCTGAGTGCTAGTGTGATTTTTGGCTGTTCTTTTTCTCTTTGTGTGTGTTCTTGTCTGATTGGTTGTGCTTGTATTTGTGACAGATTTTTGGTGACTGCTAGTGAGTTTGTTTGGAAGTATGACTGAGAGAAAAAGAAAGCTCAATTTTACTGTGGGGGAAAAAAGAATTCTTGCCCGGGCCATTACCGACTATGGGCGTTTTCTCCACGGCCCGCAGAGTGCCACCACCACCCCGGCCAGGAGGAGGGAGATATTGGATATGATCACGGAGCAGGTCAATTCATCGGGGGAGGGGGAGACACGGACCCGCTCTGGGATTGAAAAGAAAATAAATGACCTCCGGCGTGAGGTAAAAAAAAAACTGGCCGCAATAAATGCCCATGCCAGGGGCACAGGAGGGGGCCCACCATGCCGGGTTAGATTTACAGCGACGGAGCGTGTGGTGGCCCTGACCTTTCACCGGCATGAAGTGGAGGGCCTGCCAGGCTTTGACACAAGTCCGGTCCCCGCGGTGCCAGGTAAGGTTTTTATTTCTCTCAGGTGTGTAGCATGTGTGGGGGAGGGGGTGAAAGGGAATATGTGGCAAGTGTGTGGATCCTCCAACCTGTGAATGGTTTGTGTCATCCACAGATGTGCAGGAGGGTGCAGGGCCATCTGGCCTGACCGCTCCAACGCCAGGACAGCAGCCTAATGAGGCCCCCCCAACAAGGCCAGAGTCTGCGGAGGAGGAACAAGGGGAGGAGGAGGATCATGCGGAGGACGATCATGAGGAGGAGGATAATCATGAGCAGGAGGAGTCCATGGCAGGCACTGGCCGTTTGGTTTCTGCGGACTCTTCCCCTCTGGCTGCAAGAAGCCTGCCCTCCCTAAGGGTGAGCCCCCCCCCCTCCTCCCCCAACATGGCTCCCCTCACAAGGGCCTCCCCTTCTCCCCGGCCACAACCATCAGCTGGAGCCAGGAGGTCATCCCAGAGCACCAGGGGGGCGCCCAATCTCCTGCCCGCCTGTCTGAGAAGGAACCTGGCCACCCAGACCCGCCTTCTGAGACAGCTCTGCCAGACTATGGGGCGGGTGGATCAGAGCCTGTCCTCCATTAACGATAGCCTGGGTAACCTGGACTCCCACTCCCGGGCCTCCACAACCTGCCTAAATGACCTGCAAACTACAGCAGCAGGCGTTGGGCAGGATGTGAGGGCCCTTACCCAGGCTATCCAGGGCAACACGGCAACACTTGGTGCTGCCCTGGACAGAATAGCCGTGGCCTTGGAGGGCAGGCCGCCAGGTGGGCAGATCTCAGGGGCTGCTCCTCCTTCCCCGGCTTTTCCCCTCCCCCATGCGTCTCCCCTGAGGGTCCGGGGCCGTGGCCGGGGGCGCCCCAGGCGTGGCTCAGGCAGAGGGCATTAATTTTTTTTCCCCCTTTTGTTTGTTTTGAAAGCATTTTTATTTTTGTTCTCTGCTTATTTATTTTTTTCGATGCATTTTTTGTTTCTATGCATTTTTTTTTTCCCTGACATTTTTGGCATATTTTGGGTTGTGAATGATGTTTGAATGTGGGGGTGACATTCCTGCTGGAAAAGGGGTGTCATCCTCAATTTTGGTGGAGAAGGGTTCCCCAGGACCAGGGAGAAGTGATCTCCAGGTCCGTGTGAATGGTGTATGAATGTTCAGTGACATAATTGGAGCCTTGACGTGGCGTTACTGCTCACCAGTCTAGCATGGTGGACTGGTGCCAATCCAATTTGATGAGGATGTGGGGTGTGTGTGCTAGGGACCATAGTGGTGTGCATGCATGCATTCTCATTGTGCCATGATTCATGTGTGTGTTTAACGTGCAAAGATGCCCAATATGAGCTGTCTCCTGACTGCTCTTCCCTCAGAAGACGGGGTATCCTCGGTTAGGGGTTGATTGTCTGGTTGGGGGGTTAGGTCATCACGTTCCTCTATCTGCAGGCCCTTCCTCACTGCGAGATTGTGCAGCATGCAACATGCAACGATGATATGGCACACGAAGTTTGGGGAATACAACAGTGTACCCCCAGACTTATCCAGGCATCGGAAACGTGACTTCAGGAGGCCAAAGGTGCGCTCCACCACTGCACGGGTTTTGATGTGTGCTTCATTGTATCGTTCCTCTCCTGGGGTTTGGGGGTTCCGGATAGGAGTCATGAGATGGGGTCCCAGTGCATATGCAGAGTCACCTGTAAAGGAAAAGACAGGAGAATGTTAGTCATGCATGTGCCACTTCTGTTGTGCATCACGGGAGGGGATAGTCATGCCTGACTCCCATGTCACTCACCAACCAGCCAGGTGTTCCCATACACGTTCTGTTCGAATTCCGTTCGGATGTGGCATTGATTGTAGATGTAGCTGTCATGGGTGGATCCGGGGTGTTTGGCACGAACGTGCCATATGAGGCCTTGGGCATCGACTATCACCTGTACGTTGATGGAGTGCCAATTCTTCCGATTGCGGTACATGTGCTCGGTCTCATGGGGGGGCTGGAGTGCCACATGTGTGCAATCTATGGCCCCGATGGTGCGTGGGAATCTGGCAATTCGGTAGAAATCTGCCATTGCCTTCAGCCGCAGCTCCTCGGTGGTGGGTTTTATGATTTGGTTGGCCAAGCGTGTGAGGATTGCAGGGACAACCTGGTGCACACATCTGCTCATGGAGGATTGTGACATCCCAGCCACCACTCCACTTGTACGCTGAAAAGAGCCACTGGCAAGGAAATGGAGTGTTGCCAGTACCTTCACCAGTGGCTGCACTGCATGTGAGCGTTGTGTTGGGCTGGTGATGTCCTCCTGCAAGGTTGTGGTTAATTCCAGGATGGCATGAGGGGGGAATCTGAAGATGCGAAAGACCTCTGAATCATTCATGCCAAACAGGTGTATGCGGGTGCGGTATACCCTCTCCCGTGCCCTCTCCCGTGCCATCCTCCGTGCCCTCCTCCTTCTTTGGTCATCTATATTCACTAGTGCAGCTATGAGCGACGATGCCCCTAGCATGTTGGCAGTCAAATTGTAGTGCAACACGTGTGTGTGGTCTGCTCCTCAGTAACGGTGTTGCTTTCTGTGAGATGTAGACGTTTTTTCAAAAGTTAGACCAGCTTTTAGGTGCTCTAACTTTAGACAGGACATTTTGCACTTGCGCACATCGCGTAGCCTGCGCAGCAACTGCGTTTTTTTGTGGATCCCCGTAAGTCCCTCATTAGCATATTTGACTAGCAAATCAATGGTGTGTCTAGCGCAGTTTTGCGCGAAGGGAAGCGCATGTCTAACTCAATTACGCCGGACAAAAAAACGTAGATTTCTGGTGTATATTGTTTTGTGAATCGCGTCCAACTATACGCACGCGCACATTTAGACTTACGCACGCGCAACAGCAGTTGCGCACGCGTAATCGCTCTGTAAATCTGGGCCAAAGTATTGGAGGTTCTTATGACTTTCTGGAATATATTTAAAAAAATCTATATTTAACCACTTGCCCACGGTGTCATAGTAAAAAGACGTCATGACTTTAAAGATGGATATCTCGGTAACGGCAGCAGCTGCTGCCACAACCGAGATATCTATCTTTTCCGTGGGCAGTGCTGTACACGATAATGGCGGTCCCAGCAGGGGATTCGCCGCAAGATCGCCGTTATCGGTGGCGGGAGAGGCCCCCCCCCCTCCCGCCGCTCTCCCGCGTTCTCCGCCGCTTACCGGAGCCGTCGGTAACGGCGGAGGCGATCGGGTCCTCTTGCTGGCTGTGTTGGGATACGAGTGAGGGAAAAATCGCCCTCACCCGTCCCCCACAGCTCTGCTGGGCGGAAGTGACGTCAAAACGTTAGTCCCGCCCAGCGTCTTAAAGAAACATTTTTTTTTTCTGAAATTTGAAAAATGACATTTTTTTTTTTTTTTTCTTTTTTTGCATTTAAGCCTAAATATGAGATCTGAGGTCTTTTTGACCCCAGATCTCATATTTAAGAGGACCTGTCATGCTTTTTTCTATTACAAGGGATGTTTACATTCCTTGTAATAGGAATACAAGTGATAATTTTTTTTTTTTAATTTATTTCGATGTATAAAATTATAAACTAATTAAAAATAAATAAGAAAACAAAAAAATGTGAAACGCCCCGTCCCGACGAGCTCGCGCACAGAAGCGAACGCATACGCGAGTAGCGCCCGCATATGAAAACGGTGTTCAAACCACACAAGTGAGGTATCGCCGCGATCGTTAGAGCGAGAGCAATAATTCTAGCCCTAGACCTCCTCTGTATCTCAAAAAATGCAACCTGTAGAATTTTTTAAACGTTGCCTATCGAGATTTTTAAGGATAAAAGTTTGACGCCATGCCACGAGCGGGCGCAATTTTCAAGTGTGACATGTTGGGTATCATTTTACTCGGTGTAACATTATCTATCACAATATATAAAAAAATTGGGCCAAATTTATTGTTGTCTTATTTTTTTATTCAAAAAAGTGTTTTTTTTTTCAAAAAAAGTGCGATTGTAAGACCGCTGCGCAAATACGGTGTGACAAAAAGTATTGCAATGACTGCCATTTTATTCTCTAGGGTGTTAGAAAAAAAAAATATATAATGTTTGGGGGGTTTAAGTAACTTTCTAGCAAAAAAAACTGTTTTAGTCTCGTAAACACCGAATCTGAAAAACAAGCCCGGTGGGCAAGTGGTTAAATAGACCCTATATACCGTATCAGACACCTACTGCGTCTGCTGCTTCCTTTTCAAACCTTCTCCCTCCTCGGCGTGCGTAATTGCTCAGCGAGACGGTATTACACATGCAAATTAACTTAATTGTAGCACGCAATTTAGCACATTAGAATACTCCAAAATAGAAGCGGCCCGAGTGGTAATTTTACACATAATTCTTCATTGAATCTCCCTGTGCGCGGTCATTATGTAATCTTTATCACGCAAAAAAAAAAAGGCTGCCGGTCCGGTGAGTGGAAAAACATATTATTTTCTGAGTTATTATTAGTGATAAAAGAGAGAAAAAAATATATATTTTGGTTCTCAAATGTCGGGCTGCTCTGATTTCCAGATTGAAATATTTGAAAGTATCAAAATGTATCAAAACTTTTTTTAACCGCTTGGCAACTGGGCCAATTGTGACACTTCTCTTATATATGTAGAAAACTGTTGTTTTTTTTGGTTTTTTTTTCATAGAAAGGTACTTCTTTTATTTTTTTAGCAGAGACCTTAGAGAATAAAATGCTGATCGCTGCAATTTTTATGTAAAATTCATTAAATACACTTTAAATTAAAAAAAAAAAAAAAAGAGACAAAAAAACAATATACAGACAATTGTAACACACACACACACACACACAAAAAAAGGCTCTCTGGTCCGGTGAGTGGAAAAACAATTTCTGAGTAATTTTTAGCGATAAATAATAAAAAAAAAGGTTCTCAAATTTATGTCGGGCTGCTCTGATTTCCAGATTGAAATATTTTAAAGTATCAAAATGTATTTTTTAAAATGTTTTTTTTAAAAACACTTGGCAACTGGGCCAATCCTGAAACTTCTCTCATATATGTAGAAATCTGTGGGGTTTTATTTTGCAAGAATTTTTTTTTTTTTTTAGCAGAGACCTTGGAGAATAAAATATAGCAACCAAAGACGTCTGGAGCTTGCATATTCTCCTTGCGTCTGCATGTGGGTTTCCTCCGGGTACTCCAGTTTCACCCACACAAATAAATCAAAAGACGTAACGGTAATTAAAAAAAAAAAATGTTAAAAAAATAAATAATAATAATAAAAAAAAATGACAAACCGCTGCAATTTTTTTTTTAAAATTCATTAAATGCATCTCTGTTAA
Source organism: Rana kukunoris (assembly GCA_029574335.1). Lineage (NCBI taxonomy): Eukaryota > Metazoa > Chordata > Amphibia > Anura > Ranidae > Rana > Rana kukunoris. Next base: position 221,521,298 of record CM056055.1, on the reverse strand, counting down.
AAAAAAAAATAAAAAAAAATAATACACTTTAACCACTTCAATACCAAGGCCGTCAATTGACGTCCTGGCTTTCAGTGGGGATGTCTGAATGGTGGGTGCAGCCACAGGCATCATTCAGATATCCATCTCTTCAGGCGGCGAATCCCTGCACCATAAGAATGATCATAGTGGCGGTTCCGCCGCTTGATCGTTCTTATAGGCGGCGGGAGGGGACGCCCCCCCTCCTCCCGCCGCCATCCGGTGCATCTCCGGGCTCTCCTTTGCCATCGGAGACCCGGAGAAACGATCCGCCGCCGTCCGCTGTAAACCATAGAGTAGACTGGTGATCAGATGGTCAGCAGTCATCTCTATGATCGTCGGAGGCCCGGGCGCGATGTTATGACGTCACGCCCGGGTCCTGGAATGTAAACAAAGCCGCAATCGCGGCTGAAAGCATGAGATCGGTGAATTTTTTTTCACCGATCTAATGATTTCCAGCCTGGAGGAGAGATGTTGGGTCTTATTGACCCCGTATCCCTCCATAAAGAGTACCTGTCACACACATTCCTATTACAAGGGATGTTTACATTCCTTGTAATGGGAATAAAAGTGATCAAAAAAAAAAAAGAAAAAAAATTCAAAAAAAGTTTAAAAATAAAATAAATTGTGTAAAAAAAAAAAAACGCCCCTACCCCCGGTAGCTTGCGCTCAGAAGCGAACGCACGTGTAAGTCCCACCCACATATGTAAACACGGTTCAAACCACACATGTGAGGTATCGCCGCATGCGTTAGAGCACCAGCAACAATTCTAGCACTAGACCTCCTCTGGAACTCTAAATTTGTAACTTGTAAAAAAAAAATAAGCGTCGCCTATGGAGATTTTTAAGTACTGACGTTTGGCGCCATTCCATGAGTGTGCGCAGTTTTAAAGCGTGACATGTTAGGTATCTATTTACTTGGCGTAACTTCATCTTTCACATTATACCAAAAAATTGGGCTAACTTTACTGTTTGGTTCTTTTTTAATTCACAAAACCGTTGTTTTCCCCAAAAAAAAGGCGTTTGAAAAATGATTGCGCAAATAATGTGAGAGATAAAAAGTTGCAATGGCCGGCATTTTATTCCCTAGGGTGTCTGCTAAAAAAACATATATAGTGTTTGGGGGTTCTGAGTAATTTTCGAACAAAAAAATGATGATTTATGCATGTAGGAGAAGTGCCAAAATAGCCCCGGTATTGAAGCGGTTAAAGAAGTAAAAAAAAAAAAACAATATACAACCGATTTCCGAATTTAAAAGATTTTAAAGTATCAAAAGTTTTTTTTTTTTTTTCTTAACCGATTGGCAACTGGGCCTATTGTGACACTTCTCTCTTATATGTAGAAATCTGTGTTGTTGTTTTTTTTTGTCTCTTTTTATCAGAGACGCTAGAGAATAAAATGGCGATCGCTGCAATTTTTTATGTAAAATGTATTAAATATATATTAAAGAATTAAAAAGAAACAAAAAATCAATATACAACCCAATTTATTATGCAAAAAAAGCAATTTTTAGCAATAAAAGAGAAAAAAATAAGATTTTGGTTCACATTTTTTTTTTTTTTTTGTCTGAGCTATTGATTATCTTGTTATCTTTGGCCGGAGTCCAGCTTTAAGAAAAGAAAACAATCTGACGGATTGTTCAGCAGATCAGAGGGTCATAATGGATGGTTGGAGGGTCACGTGGGCTGCCCCTCCCCGCACTGCCCCGGGGTCACACTATACATGTCAGGAATACATTAAATATGTAATATTTCCTTCGCTGTGGTTTACTGAAAAGTCAATAAGTGAACATGGAGAGCCGCCATTAATTATCCCACCCAAGTCTTCCAACGTTCCATCAATAGTCAGCCTGGAAGGATCGTTGTAGATACAAACAGGCTCTGAAAAATTACAAGATGGAGACAGATCTACAAACCCCGCCATCATTATTGTGCTAATTACACATCTATATAGGAAACCTGTCCCGGAGGAGCCGCGCCCGCTGCTATTGGCCTGGCTTATGCCGATCCCCCTGCTTCAACACTTCTCAGCTGGCACAAAATTATATTATATTATTATTATATTTTACCAGTCACATATGTAGCAGGATGGCACTGTTGTTTTTTTTTCCCATTCATACCCCTGAGTAATAGGCAGTGGAGGCCTTTGCTAGGGTGGGGTGCAGGGCCGGTGCTACCACTAGGCAAAATAGGCAGCCGCCTAGGGCACCCTGCTGCCTAGGGCGCCCGGCCATTGGTGTTCCTACTCTCCTCTCTCTGCAGCAAGCAACTAAATCTAAGCATCAGCGCATCCATTCGCACAATGTGTCAGAGACGCTGTGGTGGAGAAGGACTGTGTCCCGACTCCCGAATGAATGGAAGCAAGCAAACATTCATTGATGGGCACTGATAGGCTGCATTTGATGGGCGCTGGTGAGGCTGCATTTGATGGGCGCTGGTGATGCTGCAGTTGGTGGGCGCTGGTGAGGCTGCATTTGATGGGCACTGATAGGCTGCATTTGATGGGCGCTGGTGAGGCTGCATCGATGGGCGCTGGTGAGGCTGCATCGATGGGCGCTGGTGAGGCTGCATTGATGGACGCTGGTGAGGCTGCATTGATGGACACTGGTGAAGCTGCATTTGATGGGCGCTGGTGAAGCTGCATTGATGGACGCTGGTGAAGCTGCATTGATAGACACTGGTGAAGCTGCATTGATGGACGCTGGTGAAGCTGCATTGATGGACGCTGATAGGTTGCATTTGATGGGTGCTTCATTAAAAAGGTGGGTTATACATGGGCAGAACAAAGGGGGTGGAGTCATGAGTGGAGCCAGGGGGCGGCAAAATTAGGTTTCGCCTAGGGTGTCAAAAATTCTTGCACCAGCCCTGGTGGGGTGACCAGATGTCCTCGCTTTTTGGGGACAGTTCCCAATTTCAGGTGGTTGCCCCCAGCAAAAAAATGTCCACCGATTCGTCCCCGGTTATCCAATGGTGTCCCGGCCCATGAGCCTTGGTATTATCTGCCTGGCAAAATTTGCTTAGGAGGCAGTTGTGCTTTACTTACCGCGGTGAATCTGCCGCAGAGGCCACCATTATCATAAACCGGACCGCCGCCTGAAGAGATGGATACCTGGGTTATGGTAGCTGCTGCCATAACCGAGATACCCCTCTTTAAAGTGCCGACGTATATAGTCGTGGTCAGGGCCGCCATCAAGGGGGTATCAGGCAGTACACCTGTATGGGGCCCAGATGGCAACCCCCTTTTTTTTGTAGTGGGTCCAGAGGTCCCCAGGGCCCCGGATGGCAACCCCCCCTTTTTTTATATATTGTTTTCATTTTCTTCATATATTTTTTTTATTTCTTTTTTTTCTTTTTTATATATATATATATATATATTTTTTTTCTTTTTTATTAACGGGCCCAGAGGTCCCCAGGGCCCCATGTGGCAACCCCCTCCCTTTTTTTATATATATTTTTTTTATTAAAAGGCCCAGGGGTCCCCAGGGCCCGGGTGGCACCCCCCCTTTTTTTATATATATTTTTTTTATATATTTATATATATATACACAATTTATTTTATTTTTATTAAAGGGCCCAGAGGTCCCCAGGGGCCCGGAGTTCCCCAGGGTCCCGGGTGGCAACCCCCCTTTTTTGTAATTTATTTTTATAATTTTTTTTTCAATATATATATATATATATATATTTTTATTAAAGGGCCCAGAGGTCCCCAGGGCCCCAGGTGGCAACCCCCCCCCCCCGCCATTTTTTTATATTTTTCTTTAATTCTTTATTTTTGTAAAGGCCCTCCTCTTTAGCGGCAGCACCCCGGTTCTCTGCTCCAGGGGGCCCATGCCTGGAGCTGTGTAAGGGGCCCCATAATTCCTGATGGTGGCCCTGGTCGTGGTTAAAAAACAGTCGCAGGCCAATTCCAGTTCCATTCCCTTTTCATCAAGTCCTTTTAGTCGACACACCGCTGCATTACAAAGCGTTAAAATCGCAGCGTGGGACCTCGGGCCTCAGAACGCGCACGGCGAGAAATTATTATGAAACTTTCATGGCTGGGAGTGTCTCCAGGACGAGCGTGCTCGGTGACCTTCGCCTTCCTGGAGAAGTTTGGGATCGCAGCTTGCGACGTTACATCTGCTCACTTCTCGAATCGCCTTGTATCGGCTACAGGCGGCAAAAAAAAAGAGAACCTCCAACGCTCCCACCGTAAGCACCTGCAAACAATTCATTATATTAACACAACAGCAGGGGGGAATCGGAGGGGCTCGGCGAGAGGTTACCGACGCCTTCTGTCTGCCGTAGCCAGCCAAAGGCTCTAATAGATGGCGATCTCCTGAGAGCAAGATGGAGGCGCTGACGCCAACCGCGTCCTAACCTGTCAATATGCACATCTGCTGGGTGTTAATCATAGAAATTAAATGTCACACTGACACGGCTGTCTCATTCCGGGTGAACGCCGTTTGCCTGTAATATCACTTCTCCGGTGTATTGAGGCTCTTCAATTATTATTTTTTCTTCATTTAATATATTTTTTTGGCAATCATTTTTCAACTTTCCTAAAGTATATAAAAAAATTGAATAGTGCCCCATCATTGGTGTCAGTGGGAGGAATAGTGTCCCATCATTGGTGTCAGTGGGAAGAATAGTGACCCATCATTGGGGTCAGTGGGAGGAATAGTGTCCCATCATTGATGTCAGTGGGAGGAATAGTGTCCCATCATTGATGTCAGTGGGAGAAATAGTGTCCCATCATTGGTGTCAGTGAGAGGAATAGTGCCCCATCATTGGAATCAGTGGGAAGAATAGTGTCCCATCTTTGGTGTCAGTGAGAGAAATAGTGTCCCATCATTGGTGTCAGTGGGAAGAATAGTGTCCCATCATTGGTGTCAGTGAGAGGAACAGTGTCCCATCATTGGTGTCAGTGAGAGGAATATTGTCTCATCATTTGTGTCAGTTGGAGGAATAGTGTCCCATCATTGGTGTCAGTGGAAGGAATAGTGTCCCATCATTGGTGTCAGTGGGAGGAATAGTGTCCCATCATTGGTGTCAGTGGGAGGAATAGTGTCTCATCATTGGTGTCAGTGAGAGGAATAGTGTCTCATCATTGGTGTCAGTTGGAGGAATAGTGTCCCATCATTGGTGTCAGTGGGAGGAATAGTGTCACATCATTGGTGTCAGTGGGAGGAATAGTGTCCCATCATTGGTGTCAGTGGGAGGCATAGTGACCAATCATTGGTGTCAGCGGGAGGAATAGTGTTCCATCATTGGAATCAGTGGGAGGAATAGTGTCACATCATTGGTGTCAGCGGGAGGAATAGTGTCACATCATTGGTGTCAGTGGGAGGAATAGTGTCCCATCATTGGTGTCAGTGGGAGGAATAGTGTCCCATCATTGGTGTCAGTGGGAGGAATAGTGACCAATCATTGGTGTCAGCGGGAGGAATAGTGTCCCATCATTGGTGGGCTATTCTACAACTGTCCAAAAAATATTTTATTAGATCGGCAGCCAGTAAAATTCAAGTGACTTCAGTCCTTCGGAAAGCATTGAAGTCATTGGATAAGCAAGCCCCACCCCCCATACAGATAGCTTCTGAAAAAAGTATGACTCGTCAGAAAGACATCAAATTCTCCAGGCAGGAAAAACATTCCCAGATTTTCATCTTCAATTTAATTTTCTCCATCTTCTTTTTTTTTATTTTTCCCCCTCGTGCTTCATTATAGATTCCGGTTAGCGCGGAGTCAGACGCGGGAGAGGTAAAAGGTTAATAGAATTTTTTAAATACACTTCGGCCATCAGGAACCTTAATGACTCTCTGGCCGGCTGCCATATTGAGAAGCACTTTACGGGATGATTGGAAATATTGTGCTAACTGCCCCCCCCCCACCCATGTACTACCAGACGTCTCATTACAGGTGGAATATTTTCCGAGAATCACTCCGGCCTGTGAAATGTGGAGCCACTAAGATCACCGGATACAACGAATCTTCTGCCTCGTCTTTCAATGGAAGAGAAACCGAAGAAGAAAAACCCATTCCCTGACACCCTGCAACATGTTGTACCTCAGCAAGCCCCCTCCACTATATCATACCGATATCTGGATCTACAGTAATCCAGTCCATGGGAAAATTTATGGGGGAAAATATTTTTTATTTGGGTACAGTGTTGCAAGACTGCACAATTGTCATTCAAAGTGCGACAGCGCTGAAAATTGGCCTGGACAGGCAGGGGGTGAAAATGCCCGGTATCAAAGTGGTTAATAAATAACAATAATAATAATAAAAATGTTTTCTTATTTAATATTAATTTGTTCCATTCCATTTGTTTAGATGCGGCATTCGTCGATTCGGTAGTTTGTGACTTCAGGATAAATTAGTATTCGTTACATTCACCAACAGCCAAATTTGAAAGGAAATAACAATACCTATAATTTAATAGTTATTATTAATTTGTTAGTTAGTTATTCTTTCGAATTTTCTGATTTTCATTCTTTCAAATTTTCTTTCTTATTTTCGGGTTTTCTAATTTATGAATCTTAGAATTTATGAATTTTAGAATTTATGTATTTACGAATCTTAGAATTGACAAAGTCCGAATTTTCTAATTTACTAATTTTCTAATTTACTAATTTTCTAATGTACGAATTTGCAAATTTATGTATTAACTTATTTTCAAGTTTACGAATTTACAAAATTACGAATTTTCAAATTTACAAATTTTCTAAATTTATGTATTGAATCTCAGCCAGTCCCTGAAGCCGAATTTTGATCCATGTATGGCCGGTGTAAGATTGGGGTGATCAGACTCCAGCGGTAGGTGTGTTTTTTAGTGAGTACACCAGTCCAGAACTGAATTTTTAAGGGCCTGGTAGCCCACTTTTATTTAAAAGCACAAAAAGTTCACAAATACATCAGGAATATCTTCATCATCAGCATTCATAAACATAGCAGTTTTATGAGCTCTATCAGGTTGTCTTTTGTCACAACGCGTGGCACGCCCACTAGGCAGAGGCGTATCTAGTGTAAATGGCGCCTATGGCAAGCACTGAAACTGCGCCCCCTGTCGAAACATTTGAAACCCATCTTTCAGATAACCTTAACCAAAAAAAAAGGTAACAAAACTAGTGATATTTATCATCCCTTATGATACCTTGGGTAGTGACATATCCTCTTTATGGAGAAATTTGGAGTTTATTAGACCCCTGATCCCTCCTCTGCCATCCAAGGCCAGGTAATTGCAGAACCAATACTGGAAATTATGAAATCTCCATCACTTAAGGCCTCAGTTTTCACAGAGGAGAGGTAGAATCTGATGTTCCTTCTTTGTGCTCTGCCAATCTGACCAGTTAAAATGGGAGTGCCTGGGAGAACAGGCGAGGACTGTGGCTAAACGCAGCAGGGATAGCGCTGCCATTGTCCATTAGCAAAGGTGCTGAAAAGGAGATCCTGCCTATGCTTTGGAGGAGGGAAGAAGAGACCCTGGTAAATGCCTTGCTGCCCAGCCACTCAGCGCCCCTTTCAAATGGCTCCCATGGCACTTTCCATGGCTGCCATACCCTAGATACGCCACTGCCACTAGGACAACTTCACAGTTGTCATGGGAAACCACTTGACTCACCATTACAGGCTCCTTGGCGGTTTCCCTTGGCAACTCTGCAGCACCTGTCACTAGGGAACATGGCACACCAACTGATTTGGTCACCCCTACCACATCTCTCCCAGCACTCTGCTGGATTACCTTGGGTGCACACAGAGTCCATATGTCCTTTTCAGTCCTTGACCTTGCTGCAAGCAGGGTTTTAACCTGTGTCTCCCCACTGATCTGGGTAGCACACTGTCCCGTTTTATACCTTCTGCAGATCTCCCCACCGGACACACTGCTACTTCACTTGGAACAGCCCCACCAAACAGACAGAAAGTCTGTTCCTGGGAGTCAGGTGGACTCCCATCCCTCTAATGCCGCGTACACACGGTCGTTTTTTGCGATGAAAAAAAACGACGTTTTCTGTGAAGTAAAAAACGACGTTTTTGAAACGTCACTTTTCAAAGACAATTTTGCATACACACCATCTTTTTTCACAAAAAGCGAGGTTACGTTCACCACTCTTTTCCATTGAAGCTCGCTTCATAACTAGCTTCTGGGCATGCGCGGGTTGAAAAACGTCGTTTTGAACGACGTTTTTGCTACACACGGTGACTTTTTGTGAAACAAAAAACGACGTTTTGAAAAACGACACAAAAAATTCAAGCATGTTGGAATTTTTTTTTGTCGTTTTTTGAAGACAAAAAACAACGTTTTGCCCTACACACGATCAATTTAAATGACGTTTTAAAAAACGTCGTTTTTTTTCATCGCAAAAAACAACCGTGTGTACGCGGCATAAGGGGAGTCAGAGGCTGCATGGGTGCAGCCAGAGCATGTATGTCTGCAGGAGGTAGATGTCATTGGTGATTGAGCAGCAAGGTGCTGATCAGGAGTGAGTTAGGAGAGAGCTTAACTCTAGGAAACTCTGTTTGTTCTGAGGAGCAGACTTAAGGCCTAGGCTAAAGGCCTGAAACAGCCCGATGGCAAGAGTGAAAGCCAGGAGGCTAAAGTGTTGAGTATGCAAGATACAGTAATGGTGGAACCCCCGTGCAACGGGAGGGCCGTGGGACCCAGAAGCTCATACACAGATTGAGCCAGGAAATAAGGGACATATGTTGGATTGTTTTAACATGGGTCTGTAATTCATAATATATTCAAGAATGTCTGCAAGAACTAATTACAGGTGTTGATTCTGAACCCAACAGGTCAATAGTAGTGTTGCTCACGAATATTCGCATTGCGAATATTCGCTACGAATATTGCATATTCGAGTATTCGCGAATATCGCGGCGAATATTCGCTATTTCGAATATTCGTATTTTTCAAATTTCGCAATAAATTTCGCAAAAAAATTCGCAAATAAATTCGCAATCAATTTCGCATTCGCGAATTTCGCAATAGCGAAATTTCGCTATTTTTATTTTTTTATAAAATATAGCGAATATTCGTAAATATCGAATATTCGTGATATTTTATAAAAAAAAAAATCGCGAAATTTTGCATTAGCGAAATTTCGCATTGGCGAAAATTCGCAATTTTTTTTTTTTTTTATAAAATATCACGAATATTCGATATTAACGAATATTCGCGACCGCATATGTGAAATTTCGCTTTTTTTTTTTTTATAGAATATACCGAATATTCATAAATATCGAATATTCGTGATATTTTTTTTTTAATAAAATATCACGAATATTCGATATTAACGAATATTCGCGAATATTCTTCGAAATATTCGCGAAATATCGCGAAATCGAATATGGCGTATTCCGCTCATCACTAGTCAATAGAAGAGTGACTCCTTCAATGTGAGAACACAGACTGTTAAGGTGTTTAATGTTGTCTGCTACTGTCATGTAAATGAACTTTTAGTTTGGCTCTCAAGAACCTTTCATTGTGTGATGCTAATTGAAACTGTATTGTGTGAATTTATATTGATGATAGATGTGAAAAGCATGTGATAGCATGTGAAAAGAGCTTATCTCTGAGTCACCTTGTCTGGGTAAATGATTAGTAATTAGCTCATGTAGATTATCTTGGAGTCAGAATGGCTGTCTCCTAAAAGATGTGTATTGAGCTCCTTGTGTCATATTGTGGGTGGAGTTGGGTCATTGTTCATTGTGGTTCCTAAACTGTATATAAGAAGCCTGATTTTCCTGTTAAAAGTCTATTCCTGTTGAACCAGAAAACAGAGCTGTGTCTCGTTTCTGGGAAATCTGTATGGGCCATGTTGGTCTGCCGGATTGTGGAGTGTCAATAAGCTGTCTTGGGCTCGGAATGGAATATCGTAAAATTAACCCCTGATCGTTACACCCCGTAAGGGCTACTGATGTATTTGTGAACTTTTCATGCTTTTAAATAAAAGTGGGCTACCAGGCCCTTAAAAATTCAGTTCTGGACTATTGTACTCACTGAAAAACGCACCTACCGCTGGAGTTTGATCACCCCAATCTTACACCGGCTTAAGTTGCTCAGCCTGGGTGGACAATGATCAATCATTTTGTATCAATTGACAGCACTGAGGTACTGTACATTCATAAGCGTTCAATCATATTTTCGAATTTACGAATTTTCAAATTTACGAATTTACGCATTTTCTAATCTTCTAATTACCAAATTTTCTCATTTATGTATTTACGCATTATCAAGCTTAGGAATTAAAAAAATTAAGAATTTTCTAATTTTTTAATTTACAAATTTACGAATTGCGATCATAATGAATAACCTGAAAAAAACTCAAAACTCAAAATAAAAATGCACATGTCTATATCACAGCAGTGTGGTCACCGTTTCAGAGGATATTCGATGGTGATTACATTGTAACAATACACCTTTTCCTGGAAGCGGTGAAGGATACAAAGGCCCGGATTCACAAAGCACTTACGCCGACGTATCTCGAGATACGCCGCGTAAGTTTAAATATATGCCGTCGTATCTGTGCGCCGTGCCCACAGAACTAAGATACACCTAAAAACTGACTTCATTCGACCGACGTAACTTGCCTACGCCGGCGTATAGTGGGCGCATTGTTACGCTGGACACATTTGGTACTCCCATTGATTTTCGATGCAAATATGCAAATGAGGGAGATACGCCGATTTACGAACGTAGATGCGCCCGGCGCATGTTTTAAGCGATTTGCGTAAGGTTTACGTCCGGCGTAAAGTTATTCCCCAGATTGGAGGCGCAACTCATGCAAAGGTATAAACCAGGGAACGAACGCCGTAGAATTTTACGTAGTTTACGTTGTACGCGAATAGGGCTGGGCATAGGTTACGTAGGTTTACGTTGCAGTTGTTTCGACGTGATTGTGAACATGCGCACTGGGATGCGTCCAAGGTACGATGCATGCGCAGTTCGTTTTAGCAAAGATGTTTTTTTTTTTAAAGTGTATTTTGTGCGTGTACTCGAGAGAGGAGCCGGACTGCAAGAGTTTGGGAGTAGGCAGACCTCCCCCAGAGGCAATCTGCCATCTTTCTCCATGCCCCCGGGTGGCAATGGTGGGTGTGAGGGGGTCCTCCTACAAAGCCCGCCCTACCTGCTCTGCTTTGAAGCCCAACGGGGCAGAGGGACTCCCCTATGAGGGAGTGAGAGGATCTAGCCTGCTCAGCCAGCCCTGTTAGTCCTTCGCCTCTCTTTTTTTAGAGACCGCGTGGCCAAAGTGCGTGCATGTTAACCCAATTTCGAGTGCGTGTAAGTGTGGTGGTTTGGTGGGAGGGGGGTGGGCGTACTAAGCGCAGGCTTACCTCGCATAGCACACCCACCGGGAGACGGGCTGAGACCACCAAAGTCAATTCACATGCAGTCGAGACCGGGATGCGAACCCTTGGCTGCAGAGGTGAACGGCTTGTCAGCGCAGTGCCAATCGCGTTGAGCCACCACAGCTCCCTGCGCAGTTCGTTTTAATTACTTGTCTGAAGCTCGGCCCATCATTTGCATGGGGTCACGTTTCATTTACATGTATCACGCCCACTTCCAGCCCACTTCCACTTACTTTGACTTAGGCCGGCTTACGCCGACGAATTTACATTATGCCGGCGCAACGTTGGGAGCATTTGCTTTGTGAATTCCATGCTTCCCTCTCCAGCCAGCGTAGCGTAAAAAAAATACACTACGGCGGCATATATATGCGCCGATGTATGTGAATCCGGGCCAAAGTTTTTTTTTATACAAACTTCGAGACTTGTGAAGCTCCTATGAGATTTCGGTGATTGGATTTCCATCTCCTGTGACCGCAGAGCACCTTTAAGAGGGAAAACTCTCTCCGCACTTCACAGCAGAGCTGAGATTGACCCGATAGAGAACTCGTTATTCAATATTAATCTACCTGCGCGGGATGGGCAAAGTGAAAATAATTGGGTAATTCTATCCATTCCAAGCCGGCAAGGAAGAAAAAAAAAAGCGAAATGATTTAAACATGAGCGAATCTCCTTCACGCCGTTCGTGGAGGTCACCGGCAAAAAGTTTACAGGTCACATGAAAGACTGCTGATAAAAAATGCAGGCGCGTGTGAAAGATTTATAAGCGATGAACGTGTGACGCTATGTAGCCCGGAATGTGAAATGACATTTTAGCGCAGAAGAGACATCCCGCAGGACAGTCTTCCGAGAGCCCCGGAAAGTCTTAAAGTGGCATCTTTCAGAAAGCAGAGATGTGCCGGGCCTCGCCGAGGATTAAGTGGCATCGATAAATCACAGGGAAAAGGGGTCAGCGCCTGGTCAGCGCCGCCGAGTCCATAAGTCCACAGAGGGAAGAGTTGTGACAAAACTCGGGGGCACTTCTAGGGCAGAGGGCAGATTTAGGGCAAGTCTCTTAGGGTTCCCCGGCCAGTCATGGTGTCCTTCTACTCCCATCACTTTACAAAACACAATGTAGCCTCCATTCTATTCATATTACAATCAAAGCCGCGACAACAGAAGAGCTTCATCCTAGAACGAAATGTACTAAACTGGTCACATTGCAACGCTAGTAATAAAAAAATAGACTTAAAAAAAACAAAAAAAAAACAAGGCCAAGTACACTTTGGCGGAGATTTACTAAAACAAGAGAACTCAGTATCTGGTGTAGCTGTGTATGGTAGCCAATCAGCTTCTAACTTCAGCTTGTTCAATTAAAGAGGTTGTAATGTCAGAAGTTTTTTGTTATCTTAACCACTTGCCGACCAGCCGCCATCATTATACAGCGGCATCTCATTTCCACAAATCGTCATGGGTGTACATCGTAGGGTTGCCACCTTTTCTTTAAGCCAAACCCGAACACTTTAGCGGCCTGGGACACCTTTGGGTGCCCCCAAGGAAAGTAGTAATGCGGTGCGCATAGTGTGCCTCAGCGAATGTGTACACCATCAAGATTGGTGGTGTCAGGGGGGGGCGGGGTCATCCGTAGACGTCATAGGGTGGCCCCGCCCTCAGCTATATAACAACTGTCAAAGCGAGAGAAGCACCAGTCGGCGGGATGCCTCCTATGGAGGTGGAACTGTTGCGTTCTTTTTTTCCTTCAGCTCGTCGGCGGCGGAATAAAAGATGAATGGACATCGCTGGACATTTTTATTTTTTTATAAAGGACTTTAAAGTACAATGTACCCGTTACCAATTCACATTGGGGGGGCCAGGATCTGGGGGTCCCCTTGTTAAAAGGGGCTTCCAGATTCTGATAAACCCCCCGCCTGCAGACCCCCACAACCACCAGGCAAGGGTTGTAGGGATGAGGCCTTTTTCCACATCAACATGGGAGCAAGGTGCTTTGGGCCCCCCTGCCCCTAAGCACCCATCTCCCCATGTTATGGGTATGTGGCCTTGTACGGGGGGCGCTCTCTCATCCCCCCTCTTTTCCTGCTGCCTACTAGGTTGCGTGCTTGGATAAGGGTCTGGTATGGATTTTTGGGGGGAACCCCACGCCACTTTTTTTTTGTTTGGTGCAGGGTTTCCCTTAAAATCCATACCAGACCTGAAGGATCTGGTATGGACTTTGGGGGGGGGCCCTACGCCATTTAAAAAAAGAATTGGTACAGGGTTCCCCTTAATAGACTTGAAGGGCCCGGTATGGAATTTGGGGGGACCCCCAGGCAATTTTTTTTAAACTTTGGTTCAGGGTTCCCCTTAATATTCATACCAAACCCAAAGAGCCTGGCAATGGACTGGGGGGCATGCCTTTTTTATCAATGAGTTTTATCTGTATTGCCGGGACCCCACAATTCATTATAGCCACGATCAGTTTTAAATTAGTTTTTTTCCTTTGGAAATGTCATTTTGCTGCAGGGACTGTTCTAAACACGGGAAAAATGCGCCACTTTACAGGCGTACTATAGACACCCCCCAGGCACGATATTCAAAGGAATATTTCATTTTTATTGTTTCACTTTAAGCATTATTAAAATCACTGCTCCCACTGATACATGTCCCCTGGGGCACTTTTGGTTTTTCATGTTCGAACACATTTTTTGCCTGTTCACAAGTTCTGTTGCAAACCAAACCGGGGGGGGGGGGGGGGGGGGTGTTCGGCTCATCCTTAGTTGCATGCTTGTTTTGCATTATTATAGACAGATGCAGTCAAGTAGCATTTAAAAGATCACCAATGGCAGCCTACTTTTGTCTCAATACAGGTTTCCTTTAGGAATCAATAAAGCTTGCTAAAACGCGTAGAGCAGGGGTCTTCAAACTATGGCCCTCCAGTTGTTCGGGAACTATAATTCCCATCATGCCTATGAATGTCAGAGTTTTGCCTCATTGGACTTGTAGTTCTGCAACAGCTGGGGGGCCGTAGTTTGATGATCCTTGGTGTAAAGCATGGGTGCTCATCCTGAGGCCCTCCAGCTTTTGCAGAACTACAAGTCACATCATGCCTTTGCCTTTGGGAGTCATGCTTGTAACTGTTCAGTCTTGCAATGCCTCATGGGACGTGTAGTTTTGGAACAGCTGGAGGGCCATAGTTTGATGATCCCTGGCGTAGAGTGTACATCGCTCTCTATGTTCTTCCTCAGCAAAACTCTCACTTTAATGTATTTCAGCTCTCAGCATAAAACTTCTCAATAAGTTCACCTTGTCAGCATCCCTCGGCAGTCCGGAACAGTCACCCGCCGTCTGCAGTGATTTGACCAGCAGGAAGGCTTCTATATCACTGCAGGAAGTGGCTGGATACTTCTGAATTATTATGCGCGGCAGAGGAGGAGAGCTGCGGTTTAATTAATAATTGGGTGATTAATGCAACGATTGGATACCCAGATCACTGCAAAGAAATTTCAGACGAGGAAGTTCCAGGAACCAACAAGCTTGATTAAAGGGGACCTGTCGTACAGATTCATTTTTCATGTTAAGTGCAGCAAATGCTCAGTGATGTGTGACTGTAATACTTCCAGGTATTTATTACCAATCACAGAGATCACACTACTCCCCACTGACAATGCGTTCTTTTGCTTTGCTCACCAGAAGGACGGAGAAAACGAGAAAACCTGCACTCGTGAATAACGAAACGTGTAAATAGCAGCACCACTAATCACATAGACAAGTAAATAACAAGAAGAAGAAGAAGTCCTATTGCGACGAAACCGGTCAGAATAAGGCCTCGTTTCCTGTTATCCTGTTTGGATTGAGCCCCGTTGTTTTAGCCAATGAAGTTTTTACTTCCAATGTAATCAGGGCCGCTGATAGAAATCATGGGGCCCCGTACAGCCTACCTGATGGGGCCCCCTTCAGCCCCAACCCTGGTCCCGCCTTCAGCCCCACCCCTGGCCCCTCCCCAGACCCTGCCTTGAAACAAGTATACAGAGCAGTACACACTGAGCAGTATACAGAGCAGAATACAGTACACACCGAGCAGTATAAAGAGCAGTATACAGTACACACCGAGCAGTATACAGAGGAGAATACAGTACACACCGAGCAGTATACAGAGCAGTATACAGTACACACCGAGCAGTATAAAGAGCAGTATACAGTACACACCGAGCAGTATACAGAGCAGTATACAGTACACACCGAGCAGTATACAGAGCAGTACACACTGAGCAGTATACAGAGCAGTATACAGTACACACCGAGCAGTATACAGAGCAGTATACAGTACAGACCGAGCAGTATAAAGAGCAGTATACAGTACACACCGAGCAGTATACAGAGCAGTACAAGTACACACCGAGCTGAATACAGAGCAGTATACAGTACACACCAAGCAGTATACAGAGCAGTATACAGTACACACCGAGCAGTATACAGAGTAGTATACAGTACAGACCGAGCAGTATACAGAGCAGTATACAGTACACACCGAGCAGTATACAGAGCAGTATACAGTACAGACCGAGCAGTATACAGAGCAGTATACAGTACAGACCGAGCAGTATACAGAGCAGTACACACTGAGCAGTATACAGAGCAGTATACAGTACACACCGAGCAGTATACAGAGCAGTATACAGTACACACCGAGCAGTATACAGAGTAGTATACAGTACAGACCGAGCAGTATACAGAGCAGTATACAGTACACACCGAGCAGTATACAGAGCAGTATACAGTACAGACCGAGCAGTATACAGAGCAGTATACAGTACAGACCGAGCAGTATACAGACACACCGCAGTATACAGTACACACTGACAGTATACGAGCAGTATACAGAGCAGTATACAGTACAGACCGAGCAGTATACAGAGCAGTATACAGTACACACCGAGCAGTATACAGAGCAGTATACAGTACACACCGAGCAGTATACAGAGCAGTATACAGTACACACCGAGCAGTATACAGAGCAGTATACAGTACAGACCGAGCAGTATACAGAGCAGTATATACAGTACCCAGACCAGCAGTATACAGCAGTATACAGAGCAGTACAGAGCAGTATACAGTACACACCGAGCAGTATACAGAGCAGTATACAGTACAGACACAGTATACAGAGCAGTATACAGACACACCGCAGTATACAGTACAGACAGACCGAGCAGTATACAGAGCAGTATACAGTACACACCGAGCAGTATACAGAGCAGTATACAGTACACACGACAGTAGGAAGAGCGAGCAGTATACAGAGCAGTATACAGTACACACCGAGCAGTATACAGAGCAGTATACAGTACAGACCGAGCAGTATACAGAGCAGTATACAGTACACACCGAGCAGTATACAGAGGAGAATACAGTACACACCGAGCAGTACAGTACAGTACACACCGAGCAGTATACAGAGCAGTATACAGTACAGACCGAGCAGTATACAGAGCAGTATACAGTACACACCGAGCAGTATACAGAGCATACAGAGCAGTATACAGTACACACCGAGCAGTATACAAAGCAGTATACAGTACAGACCGAGCAGTATAAAGAGCAGTATACAGTACACACCGAGCTGAATACAGAGCAGTATACAGTACAGACCGAGCAGTATACAGAGCAGTATACAGTACAGAGCAGTATACAGAGCAGTATACAGAGCAGTATACAGTACAGACCGAGCAGTATACAGAGCAGTATACAGTACACACCGAGCAGTATACAGAGCAGTATACAGTACACATACAGAGCAGTATACAGTACACACCGAGCAGTATACAGAGACAGTATACAGAGTATACAGAGCAGTATACAGAGCAGTATACAGAGCAGTATACAGTACACACCGAGCAGTATACAGAGCAGTATACAGTACACACCGAGCAGTATACAGAGCAGTATACAGTACAGAGCAGTATACAGAGCAGTATACAGTACAGAGCAGTATACAGAGCAGAGCATACAGTACAGACCGAGCAGTATACAGAGTAGTATACAGTACACACCGAGCAGTATACAGTATACAGTACACACCGAGCAGTATACAGAGTAGTATACACAGTATACAGTACACACCGAGCAGTATACAGTACACACCGAGCAGTATACAGAGCAGTATACAGTACACACCGAGCAGTATACAGAGCAGTATACAGTACACACCGAGCAGTATACAGAGCAGTATACAGTACAGACCGAGCAGTATACAGAGTAGTATACAGTACACACCGAGCAGTATACAGAGTAGTATACAGTACAGACCGAGCAGTATACAGTACACACCGAGCAGTATACCGAGCAGTATACAGTACAGACCGAGCAGTATACAGAGTAGTATACAGTACACACCGAGCATTATACAAAGCAGTATACAGTGCACACCGAGCAGTATACAGAGCAGTATACAGTACAGACCGAGCAGTATACAGAGTAGTATACAGTACAGACCGAACAGTATACAGAGTAGTATACAGTACACATCGAGCAGTATACAGAGCAGTATACAGTACAGACCGAGCAGTATACAGAGCAGTATACAGTACACACCGAGCAGTATACAGAGCAGTATACAGTACAGACCGAGCAGTATACAGAGCAGTATACAGTACACACCGAGCAGTATACAGAGCAGTATACAGTACAGACCGAGCAGTATACAGAGCAGTATACAGTACACACCGAGCAGTATACAGAGCAGTATACAGTACAGACCGAGCAGTATACAGAGTAGTATACAGTACACACCGAGCAGTATACAGTACACACCGAGCAGTATACAGAGCAGTATACAGTACACACCGAGCAGTATACAGAGCAGTATACAGTACACACCGAGCAGTATACAGAGCAGTATACAGTACAGACCGAGCAGTATACAGAGCAGTATACAGTACACACCGAGCAGTATACAGAGCAGTATACAGTACAGACCGAGCAGTATACAGAGCAGTATACAGTACACACCGAGCAGTATACAGAGCAGTATACAGTACAGACCGAGCAGTATACAGAGTAGTATACAGTACACTCCGAGCAGTATACAGAATAGTATACAGTACACACCGAGCAGTATACAGAGCAGTATACAGTACACACCGAGCAGTAGGGGGGAGGGGGGGTGACTCACAGTTGTAGAGGAGGAGGGAATCGTGCACAGCTCCGATGTCTGTGATGGGGTTCTGAGCAGTTCTCCATGCTGCTGAAACCTCTTTCCCTTCACTCACTGCACTGGGACATACAATCCTGGGCTCTGCACAAGGGGGAGGGTGTGGAGGATCCACAGTGGAGGTGAGAAGAATGTGCAGGTGGAAGCCGACAGTGACGGAGAGGAGGATTGGTGCTGTGGGGCTGGTACAACAGGGCCAGTTGTACTGGCCTATCAGTGGCCCTGAATGTAATGGCATGTCAGTGCATTACTTGAAAAAAAAAACATTTTAAGGATATACACTATTGATTTTTTTGCGCTTTTCCTAATCTCTCAGGCTGCAGCTTTGATTGCTTCCCCCTGCATTCTGGAGGCTTCCAGAACATAGAGGGCTCGGAGAGTCAAATGGGCAGCTTAAGTATATATAGTACTAAAGCCAATCCCTAGGGAGGTGTGTCCAGTAGGTGGTTAAGACCTATCACTATCATGGGCGTCCGCTGAACTTTTTCCAGGGGGGGGCATAATTTTACGGACACCTATGCTCCGCTTCTTTGACAATGTCACGAAGGGGAGGGGCTTAGTCATTATCCCATAAGGTGCAGGCATGTGCCCATGATATGCAGCCTCACTGTGCTGATCAAATGTACAATACAGAGGGTGTACAGTATATGTATATAGAAGGGGTGGATGGTATTTCTATATAGAGGAAGGAAGGTGGGTATATACAGCTCTATATACAGGACAGATGATGTATATCTGCAGTCAGTGATGATGGAGGAATACAGGAAGGAAGATGGGTGTATATAGCTGTATACAGGACAGGACAGGACAGATGATATGATCTTTCCTATATCTGGACCCCCCCTTCACTGATCATACATGTATGCACTCAGCTTCCCCCCATCTGTATATATGTCAGCCCCCCCCCCCCCCCTGTACACAAACAGCCTCCTCCCTTCACTTTTACTCACAGCCCCCACTTGTAAGGTCACGATGGTCTTCCTTCTCCCAAGTCCTGTTTCCACATGTCCATTTGAAAATACATTACAGGCATCAAAGCAAACACGAGGGCACACATACAGGAAGCGGCCAGAGGTGGCAGTAAAGAGCTCTGTAAGCTCAGTGACACTGATCTGCAACAGCTGTGGAGCCGACTGCACAAACACAGAGAGAGTCAGCACAGCCACAGATGCGAGCATGGCAGACCCTTGCCAATTCCAGGGGGGGTCACTCGCCCCCCCCCCCATAACCCTATGAACGGATGCCCATGATCACTATGATAACCATCCTGATTGGAAAATGGTAAGACCCTGGAGGCAGAAGAAGGTTGCCAAGAACCTCCTGCCCTTGATTGAAGACTCACCACCATGATAGGCATCTTCATTAGAAAACAGAAAGATTCTGGACGCAGGAGAAGGTAGCCAAGAATCTCTTGCCTTGATTGAGGACCCACCTTTATGATAGGCATCCTCACTGGAAAACAGTACAGTTCAGGAGGCAGGAGAAGGTTGGGATGGGTTCCTGAATGCATTTCTTGGATAATGGTCCTCTGGGTACGGAAAGCATGGGTTTCATGTAACCTAGCCTGTAACTAGGGAAAAGCTCTCAGTTTGCTCCGAGCACAGGTTCCATATGAACTTTGTTTGTTTTGGACATTTCAGTGGCTGACTTTTAGCACATTTGGTAGGAACCATCTAGTAGTATTTTTTCTACCACTACCATATATGACAGCTAACTCAGTCAATGGTTGTTACCCACTTTTGGAGAGACCAGTAATGTCACCCATCAGGAATCCCCAGCCACAAGGGGACAGTGATAGTGCTAACATCACTGAGCAAATACGACCACATGGCCATATTTGGTAAATTATATCACTGTATATACTCCGCTCCTTTGTCTACATTTAGTAGCGGGAACTGGATCTGTCATTCACAGCAAGTGTAGAGACGCCAGTATTTTCTTTCAGTGAGTTGGCAGGCATTGTTCATCATAATTAATGTGGATCTGCATTGCTGGACAATGTGATTGATGATAGACTTACATCATGAGACATTTATATATATATTTTTATTTAAGGACTTTCAAAAAAGTGTTCGTCTTTATTTAAACTTTTCACTTTAGTAGCCCTAGGTATCCTTTACTCTGTCACATTGGAGAGAGGTTATATCTGGAGACTTTCAGAATTTAGACAAGTTTTTCTATTGAAAAGCCTGTGGCGTGCAAAAAAACACCCAAAAAACTCCACCCGGTGCATAAAAAATGTGCACACACATAAAGAGTAAAACACAAAAAAGTGCAACGGGTGCTGCGTCAAACGTTTTTCCCAAGAAGGACCTAAACCCTGATCCCCCGGGGCGTTCGTTAGGCTTCAGGTGGGGACTGAGGTACTCAAGTGGTCTAAGCAGCCGAAGCCGACACGGACCCCATTACTTGGAGGGTCTGCCAAAACAGAGCCCTCCCAGTTCTAGGTGGGGCTCCCCCGAAGGGAGACCCTATGACAGCAGGCGAACTAAGCCAGAAGGCCATGTCCACCCACTCCCAAGACGTTCAGGGCAGGCCCTAGGACCTACACCCTACTAATCACACAGTGACAATAACGTGCACCAAACAAAAAAAAGACATAAAGTGACAAACACGGGGGAAAATAAAAAAGAAAGTGGGGGAGAAGGAAGATGGGAGAGTGAGTGGAAAGTGACCATTGTGCAATACGATGGCCGGCCCTCTGGCCAGGAAGCACAAATTCCTCTGGTCCCAGAATTTAGACAAGTACCTTGCTTGCAGAACCCCACAACCACCTAGCCAGGGTTGTGGTGAACAAGCCCTTTGCAAGCTACCCCTCTCCCCGCCCCATCTACTCATGTTGAGGGCACGTGGCCTAGTATGGTTCAAAAAGCCATTGTGTGCAAAGAGCGCCACTTTATTAACCTTTATCCTACTTCCTGACCAAAATGCTTCCACTTCCCAGACAGCGCTTATTTTGTACTGCGTCTTGAGGCAACAGAAGCTCCCAATCAAGATCAATGCATTCATGATGCAAATTTATGTTAGTAAAAAGAAATTGCTCATCAAACACCCGCGTGATCTATCTGCAGAACACAATGGTTAATGAAATGCACAGAAATCGCATTAGGCATTCTGATAAATTACCTCAAAGTTATAAAATTGTCATGCCTGAAAAATATCACCCATCTGTGGCAAACCCACTGTGGCGCATTCTCTTTTCTTTTGCTCAGAAGGACACCAACGACGGCTCGGTGACGTTAAAGGATGCCCCGCCAACAGGATTACTCATTTATTAACATCATTAGTTTTCTGTATGCTACCGCTGCTTTATAGAACAGAAAAAAGCTGAATCAAAGGCACTTGGTTATCAGGGATGCAGGCTGTCTGTAGGTACATTTAATCAGCTGTCCCTTCGTTCTGTGGCCGCCAATGAACTAGATATATGGCAAAGCGCTTCACCTGAAATCCGTGCAGGCGGCTTAATAATATTTCACCTATGTTATTTTTAAAAATTTCCTTTGCATTTTATGAATCTCAAATAATTCAGCCTGTGATCTGAATGTTCCAAACAGAACGTGATTCTTCTAAGCCGGGCAGAAACCCCACAGAGGGACACATGATTGTTTTCAAATTCCCCGTCTAGAACACAAATAGAGAAGGCAATTTAAAATCCCAGTATACCTGTGGTCATATCCATCTTACAAACCTTCCAAGATGTGTGGAATGTGAAAGAAGAGGCAGGAAACCATTAATATTTGGATAAACGTGAAAAATAACATCTGTAGGTAAGGCAACGCGTTTTAGAAGTTACACCTAACAGTCCTACCTTCACATCGGACTCCCCCATCACCACAGAGTCCTCCCATCGCAGACCCCCCAATTACACAGCCCCAATCGTACAGTTGCTTCATCACATAACCCCCCTGTCACACAGTCCCTGTATCACAGAGCCCTCCAAACACACAGTCCTCCTATTACATAGCCTACCATCACAAGTCCCCCCATCACAAAGACCCCCAATCACAAAGATGCACAATCACAAAGTCCCCCCAACACAGAGCCCCCCAAACACACAGTCCTCCCATCACAAAGCCCCCCAAATGCACATTCCCAAATCAGTTCCCTCACTACAATGCCCCCTGGTCATACAGTCCCCCTATCACAGTGCCAACCATCACAAGCCCCCACATCACAAAACCCCTGATCACAAAGTCCCCCCCCAACACAAAGACTCGCAATCATACAGTCCCCCTATCACAGTGCCTACAATCACAAGTCCTCCCATCACAAAGCCCCTGATCTCAAATTCCCCCCATCACAGAGCCCCCCAAACACACAGTTCCAAATCATACTGTTCCCTCACTACAAAGCCCCCGGTCATACAGTCCCCCTATCACAAAGCCCCCAGTTACACAGTTCCCCTATCACAGAGCCCTTCAAACACACAGTCCCCTATCACAGAGCCTACCATCACAAGCCCCCACTTCACAAAGCCCTTAATCACAAAGTCCTCCCATCACAGAGCCCTCCAAACACACAGTCCTCCCATCACAGAGCCCCTCAAACACACAGTACTCCCATCACAGAGCCCCCCAGACACCCAGTACCCCTATCACAGAGCCTACCATCACAAGCCCCCACATCACAAAGCCCCTGATCACAAAGCCCCCCCCCCCCAACACAAAGACTCCCAATCATACAGTCCCCCTATCACAGTGCCTACAATCACAAGTCCTCCCATCACAAAGCCCATGATGACAAATTCCCCCCATCACAGAGCCCCCCAAACACACAGTCCCAAATCATACAGTTCCCTCACTACAAAGCCCCCGGTCATACAGTCCCCCCCATCACAAAGCCCCCAGTTACACAGTCCCCCTATCACAGAGCCCTCCAAACACACAGTCCCCTATCACAGAGCCTACTTTTACAAGCCCAAACTTCACAAAGCCCCTGATCACAAAGTCCCCCCATCACAGAGCCACCTAAACACACAGTCCTCCCATCACAGAGCCCCCCAAACACACAATCCCCCTATCACAGAGCCCCCCAAACACACAATCCCCCTATCACAGAGCCTACCATCACAAGCCCCCATCACAAAGCTGCTGATCACAAAGCCCCCCCCCCCAACACAAAGAATCTCAATCACACAGTCCCCCTATCACAGAGCCTACCATCATAAGTCCCCCCATCACTAAGCCCCTGATTACAAAGTCCCCCCATCACAAAGACCCCCAATCACAATCTCCCCTCATCACAAAGACCCCCAATCACACATGCCTCCCATCACAGAGCCCCCATAAACACACAGATTCCCCATCACACAGTCCCCTCTTTACATCAGAGCCCTTTCTTTTCGGCTCCAGCAGCGAAGTGGAAAAGGTCTAGAGGAAGCAAAGTTCCATCTTCACTTGAATTCTGGGTGTCACCCTGCATGTCACCTGCCCTGCCTCAAAGTCATGCACTCTTATGATACAGGTGAGCCAGCTGCCATCACAATAGCAATTAATGATGTCATGTGTCCTGGCCCCAGAGCATCATTGGTTGTTATGGTGCTGGTGACTGGCCCATTGATACCATGTCAACTCATGACGCTAATCCGGGGATAATTGTGTCCCATGCTTGCAGCATCCCAGAGAACCCAAGCAGCACCCTGGATGAGAACCACTGATCTAGAGCAGCCTTTCTCAACCTGCTTACAATGGGACATTAGAAGGATGAAAGTGCCACAAAGTCCAGTAAGAATTTTATGACACAAAATTAAGAAATCCAATGCGTTTAGGGGGCTGAACCCCCTCCCCCACCACCTTTAATTAGGGCTTGTGTGTTGGCAGTAAAATCAAATTTATACTGAAACAGTTGTAAAACCCAATGAATATCCCTAACTGACGGCATGTTTTACCATGGAGAAACGCTTGAAATAATTTTCAGGTTACAGGAAACCCAAGCTAACCATGATATTATCTACAGCTTATGGTACAGTAGCCTCACCCGACTGGTAGTCAATGAGGGAAGGGCTCCCTTACCTTGGTGTTCATTGAGAAGAATGCCCATTACAACTGGCAGTTTAGATCCCTTATACCTTGGGAACAGTGGGGGACTCCTTACATCAGTTGTCAGTGGGGAGAATGTTCCCTTTACAGAGAGCTAACATGATCATTGGTGGCAGTGGTTACTGTACCTACCTGAGAAATCAGTAGAGAAGTTCCACTGGTTCGATGCTCCCCAGAGTGACGTTGGTGTGAGACCCCATCAGACAGGAGATACATCTACCACCACTCACTTTTTAAGGAACCGCTAGCAACTTCTGGAGGAACCCTAGGTTTCAAGGAACCTTGGTTGAGAAAAACTGATCTAGACCAATCAGGTCCACCATCATCTTTATTTCAGAGTCTAAGTCTTTCAACAGCATGTAGCCCTGATGTTGGGGGAATTATTGTAACTGCTGAAATGCAATGGCACCTCTCCCAAATTTGTACATGGATATAAAAGGGTCTCTTGACCCAAGCACAAGATGTGGTGGCTGTATTCATTTTTTCCTTTACTTCACCTGGTGATCCTGCCAGGAACACACTTCCTGACCTATGGAGATAATGCTCACATGCTGCACTGTATCTATAAAGAATTAGTGTTGTCACCTTAAGGCCTCGTACACACGATCGAATTTGTCCGCTGAAAACGGTCCGATGGACCGTTTCAGCAGACATCTCCGATCGTGTGTATGGGCTAGCGGACAGATTTGTCCACCCGACAGATTTCAAAGCATGCTTTGAAATCTATCCGGTGGGAATCTGTCCGCCCGACATGTCTGCTGGTTAGTACACTTACCAGCAGACATGTCGTCCCGCTCCGCCGCCGCACCGCCGCCGAATGGATTCGGCGCATGCGCGGAAGTGTTTTACTTCCTGGTGCGGTGACGTGGCGGCGTCAACGTCACCGCCACGTCACCGACACGTCAGCGCGCTCTCTGCTGGCGGGGATTTTGGTTTGCTCGTGTGTACACGCGAGCAAACCAAAATCCCAGCAGACAGATTTGTTCAAATCTGTCGGACGGACAGATTTGAACAAATCTGTCCGATCGTGTGTACAAGGCCTAAGACTACCAAAACCTCCCTCTTTCCTCATCTCTATTATGGGGGGACTGCAGGGTTTGCTACTATCTCCAAGTAAGTTCAAGTAATCGAGGTATTCACAAAACAATTAGGACCTGACCAAGTGGTAGATCACCTCTGATTTACTAAGCTGTTCATCAACATCAAGCCAAACCTGGGTTAGGTGCCCTCAGCACAAGCCAGACTTCAAGTAGAGAGATCCTTTATAGATATGCCACCAGGCCCATATATATATATAGGGCCAGATTCAGGTAGATGGGAGCATCTTTGCTCTGGAGTAATGCTTCTCATTTACGTTACTCTGGCGAAATTTTAGGAGCAAGTGCTGTTATTCATGAAGCACTTGCTCCTAAAGTTGCGGCAGCGTAACGAAAATGAGCCGGCGGAATTCAAATTGGGCGGGTACGGGGCGTGTATTATTTAAACTAAGCGCGATCCTGCGGCGAACGTACTGCGCATGCGTCGAGTGTCAATGCATCCCAGTGCGCATTCTCCAAATTCTGTCAGTGAACGTCAATGACGTCACATCCCCATTCATGAAAGTTTTACGCAAGCGACGCGATTTTTTTTTTCCGACGCGATGACGACGCCTATACTTAACACAGGATACTCCACTAGGGGGCTGCTTTATCTTTACGCCGCGTATCGCTTACGGAAACGTCGGAAAGTCACTGCGTCGCGCCCGAATACGATCGTGAATTGCCGATTCCCGCTGATTAACATATTTTTTCAGCGTAAATCAGCGGGAACGCCCCCGGCGCCATTTTTAAATTAAAGTTGCGATGCGATGGCGAAATTCAATTGCGCTGATCGCATCGGAACTCCATCCCGGCGTTTCTTGTTTTCTGGTTACAGAAACGCCGGCTTAAAGTGACAGTTATGCCGCGTACACACGATCATTTTTTGTGATAAAAAAAACGACGTTTTCTGTGAAGTAAAAAACGACGTTTTTGAAACGTCACTTTTCAAAGACGATGTTGCATACACACCATCGTTTTTTTCACAAAAAGCGAGGTTACGTTCACCACTCTTTTCCATTGAAGCTCGCTTCATAACTAGCTTCTGGGCATGCGCGGGTTGAAAAACGTCATTTTGAACGACGTTTTTGCTACACACGGTGTCTTTTTGTGAAACAAAAAAACGACGTTTTGAAAAACGACACAAAAAATTCAAGCATGTTGGAATTTTTTTTGGGTCGTTTTTTTTAAGACAAAAAACGACGTTTTGCCCACACACCATCAATTTAAATGACGTTTTAAAAAACGTTGTTTTTTTCATCGCAAAAAACGACCGTGTGTACACGGCATTAGGCTGGAGTATCACAGATACTCCAGCCTAACTCTACCTGAATCTGGCCCAATGTATATACCAGTTTTCACAGAATTAAAGACACATTTTTACTGTATAAAACCATAAAAAGTCATATTGCCCACATAATTATAAAGCCAAAATAGCAAGGGGTAGGCATCCAGTAGACATGTGCGGTTTTGTTTCGTTTCAAATTAAAATTTGGATTAATTGTTGTTATTTGAAAATTCAGATACATCCGAAATTTCCAAATTAGACTAGTACCGAAATAACGAAATTTGAATTTGGATGAGATTCAAATTTGAATAGTTTACGAATATGAATAGTTTTCAAATTTAAAAACTTTTCGAATAGTTTTCCAATTTCCAAAGAGAATAAAATAGAATGGAAAAAAAAGGAATAGAGTAGAAATATATATATATATATATATATATATATATATATATATATATATTTATATATATTTTTTCTATTCTATTTTATTCTTTTCGGAAATTCGAAAACTTTTCTAAATTGATTTGAACATTTTTTCAAATCGACTATAAAACGAAGAAACAAAACGAATCCACGAAAAGAAATTACACAAATTTAACTAAACGAATTTATGTAAATAATGAATAGAAACAAAACAAATGTTTTCACCGAAAAATTTCGCCGAATATTGCCCTCCAGGCCGAATCTGGCCCTCCAGGCCATTTCATGTGGCCCTTGCACCGCTTCAGCCCTCCTCTGGTCCTCCTCCAGACCCTTATGCCGCGTACACACGATCACTTTTTGTGATGAAAAAAAACGTCATTTTATCTCACGAAACCAAAACGACGTTTTTCAAACTTCATTTTTCAAAACGACATTGCGTACACACCATCGTTTTTTTCTACAAAGCTCTAGCAAAGCGCGGTGACGTACACCACGTTCGACGGCACTCTGTTCCTTTGAAGCTCCGTCTCATAACTTGCTTCTGAGCATGCGCGGGCTTAAAAACGTCATTTTCAACATCGTTTTGCCCACACACCATCACTTTTTATGACACAAAAAACAACGTTTTGAAAAACGACACAAAAAATTCAAGCATGTTCGAATTTTTTTTTTGGGTCGTTTTTTTGAAGACATAAAACGACGTTTTGCCCACAAATGGTGATTTTAAATGACGTTTTTGAAAACGTCGTTTTTTTTCATCACAAAAAGTGATTGTGTGTACGCGGCATTACTTTTGGCTTTCAAGCAATGCATCCAGCTTCTTCCCAGCAGCAGGGATGGACTGGCCATTGGGACTACAGGGAGTTTCCCGGTGGGCCGATGGCTCAGTGGGCCGACTTCAGTGACAGCAGACCGCCGCCCCCTCCGCTCCTCTGTCTCTCCCTTCCTGCAGCGCTCACCTCCCCTCCCTCACCGCAACGCTCACCTGGGGGGAACAGAGAAGCAGGGGGAGGACCAGAGGAGCAGGGGGGGACAGAGGAGCAGGGGGGATGACAGAGGAGCAGGGGAATAGGGACAGACAGCTGACTCAGAAATAATGTCTAGCTTCCCCACTGGTACTGCCTATAAGAGTACCAGCCGCTCTACTCTAATAAAGTAGAATGGCTAGTGGCTAGTGAAGGGGGAGAGGGGGCTTGGGTGGCCGGGGGGGTGCGGGAGTTGTCCGGCCGCCATGGGAGAGACCTGTCAAAGTGGGCCAGTCTGGATGAAGTCCAGGGCCAAATTTTTGCAGTCTGATCACTGAGGAGGAGACTGAGAAAATGCTTCCTCCCGTCTGCAGCAGACTGATGGCATCATCTCAGCCTTGGCAAAGTCATTAGATGGCTCTCTTAATAATAATTTATTTTACATTTTTTGGTTGGAAAATGATACAATTGCTGTATATATTGTTACATGCCTGGAATGTATTTGCGTAGACTTGTAAAGTTATTAAAGGTATACGTTAAGCAAATTACGCAATATGACGATTCACAAGCATCTTCCAGAATACACACAGTTACTTCACTATTTTTATAAGTTTTGGCAGTTAGAAAAGTTGCTCAGATTTCATCCTCCAATCCTCATTTTTTCTGTCCTTCACTCTTATTAAAGGAGTGCCGCTTCCTTGGCTGGCAGACATATGAGATATTTGGGTGGCAGGGTGTCTTCCAGGCATTGGCTGCAGGGGATGGATGTGTCTTTGAAAAAAGTGAATACATTAGCAGTGCTGGGATCGGACAGAGAAAATCTGTATTTTGCCGCCTGCAGCTACAGAACTGAAAAGAAATGATTTCTCCCTAGAAAGTTCCCGGAGAGTTTTTAGTTCCTATGAAGTTTTGTGACACAGTGTCTTCATTTTCGCAAATGTAGACATATCAAGCTAATAGCCAGACCCACACACGTTGTTTTCTTTTTATTATTTATACCTAATTAGGATGTTTCTCAACCTTTTTCCTTTAAACGTATGCAAAGTCTTGGGGCACCCCCTGTCTAAAATGTATTTTTTTTTTATAAATGTTATAAGTGGGAAACCTGAGCCTGGAACAATGTACAGAACCACCTTTATGAAATTAACTTCACATCAGAGGTCCCCTATCAAACCAAAGGTCCCTCATCACATCAGAGGTCCCCCCCAAAAGTCAGAGGTCCCCTTATCACATCAGAGGTCCCCTCCATCACATCAGAGGTCCCCCATCACATCAGAGGTCCCCACATCAAATCGGAGGTTCCCTATCACATCATAGGTCTCCCCATCACATCAGAAGTCCCCCCATCACATCAGAGGTCCCCAATTAAATCAGAGGTCCCCTCCATCACATCAGAGGTCCCCTCCATCACATCAGAGGTCCCCCGAGGTCCCCCGTCAAATCAGAGGTCCCTCATCACATCAGAGGTCCCCATCAAATCAGAGGTCCCTCATCACATCAGAGGTCCCCCATCACATCAGAGGTCCCCTCCATCACATCAGAGGTCCCCTCCATCACATCAGAGGTCCCCTCCATCACATCAGAGGTCCCCATCAAATCAGAGGTCCCCTCCATCACATCAGAGGTCCCCCGTCAAATCAGAGGTCCCTCATCACATCAGAGGTCCCCCGTCAAATCAGAGGTCCCTCATCACATCAGAGTTCTCCCATCACATCAGATGTCCCTCATCACATCAGAGGTCCCCCATAATATCAGAGGTCCCCATCACATCAGAGACCCTCCATCACATCAAATGTCTCTGATCACATCACATCACATCAGAGGTCCCCAATCACATCAGAGGTCTCCTCTTCACATTACAGGTGCCCAATGATATCAGAGCCCACCCATTATGTCAGACATCCCCATCACATCAAAGGTCTCCCCTTCACATCAGAGGACCCTCATTACATAAGAGCTCCCCAATCACATCAGAGCCCACCCTTTACATCAGAGGTCTCCCCTTCACATTACAGGACCCTCATTACTTTAGAGGTCCCCAATTGCATCAACAACCCCCCTTCGCATCAGAGCCCCCTCTTTACATCAGCGGTCTCATCTTCCCATTAGAGGACCCTCAGTACATCAGAGGTCCCCAATCACATCAGAGCCCCCTTTGCATCAGAGGTCTCCCTTCACACCAGAGGACCCTCATCACAGTGTTCCCAATCACACAGTCTCCCATCACAGAGTCCCCCCTAGTAACACACGGTGGTCCCCCTGTTTATCCGCTATTGGTCCCTGGCTTGCTCACACTCTGGTGGGGCAAACTTGAGGACCGCGACCTGGTACTATCTTAAAGCTAAATCCATCTCCACCATCAGGAGCTCTGTGAAAAACCAGCTAGCACCTCAAGGGAGCCTGTGTCATCTGCCAGAAGTGACCGCCTGTATGCCTGTCCTGCCACTGCTATTGCAATTGGTCTTTAAGCCCCGACGCCTGATCGTGACACTTCCTGTGGGATCCGTTTTGGTGCTCCAGTGGACCTGCCTTCCTGAACCACCCAGAATTCCATCCGCAGCAGTTAGCCGTAGGGTCCACTACCTTAGCGGTGCACTCCTGACCCCAACGGTGTGCATCTGTCACCTGGCCTCAGTTGGAGACCACTGGTCTAAAGGATGATGACTATGCATCTACATCAGTCTGATGTTGTGTAATAAGAGTGAGCTTGCTGCGTGCCATTGGGAGGGGCTCCTGATCATGTGATCACCACATCGGTCACGCGATCGGGAAGCCACTCCAACTCATGGCATTAAAGACCACTTGGGGGCCACCAGGTGCCAGTACAATCAAACATAGGGAACCCTTGTGCATTTTTGGGGTCATGGAAGCAGAGCATGCTGGAAGGTGGTCACCTGACCATGAACAAGTTGAATTTGGAGTTTTGTCCACACAGAACGCTCAACAGCTGCCGCCGTAATGAGAACCGTGTACTCTTAATAGTAATTCTAATATAAATGCTGTTAATATAACCAACATATGTAGGAAGGTCAGAGAGATATTTGTGATGTGATTAGCCGTGAGTGAAACAAGCTGTTCAGTTTCATAATTTCTCCTATAGAATCTGTCAGGAGAATAACTATTTCCATTACCACCAGAAGGCTTCCTGTTACCAGGGATATTTGTGGGGTAACCAAAGAGCACCTGTCATGTATGGACAGTTTCGGTGCCATGTGATCAAAAATTTGGCACACACCTCATATGTTCCTGCAATCAATAACTTCACAGTTTAGTAGAGAAATCCTCAGGTGTTGTGATAAAGTGAGGTACTGTATGGGTGATAACAAAAATTTCAGTCTCAATATTCTACTAGTATCGGGTAATTCAAGAGCAATAGTTGTTTAACCACTTCAGCCCCGGAACATTTAGTTGCCCAAAAACCAGGCCCCTTTTTGTGATTCGGCACAGCGTCGCTTTAACTGACAATTGCGCGGTCGTGTGACGTGGCTCCCAAACAAAATTGGCGTCCTTTTTTTCCCACAAATAGAGCTTTCTTTTGGTGGTATTTGATCACCTCTGCGTTTTTTTTTCTCTCACTATAAACAAAAATAGAGCGACAATTTTGGAAAAAAAGCAATATTTTTTACTTTTTGCTATAAAAAATATCCCCCAAAAAAAAAATTTCCCCTCAGTTTAGGCCGATACGTAATCTTATATTTTTGGTAAAAAAAAAAATCACAATATGCGTTTATTGATTGGTTTGCGTAAAAGTTATAGGCCCAGATTCACGTACATCGGCGCATTATCGGTCCGGCGTAGCGCACCGCCATTACGTTAGACTTGCGCCATCTAGCCGCGTAATCCCCCGATTCACGTAGCTTTTGCGCAGGAAATTGCGCAAGCGTAAGATTTTTTCCAGAGGCGTGAAGGAGGAGTAATACAAATTTGGGAGGGAGGTGGGCGTGTTACATTGAAATGAGCCGTGACCCCATGCAAATGAAGGGCCGGCCGGCTCGCGCATGCGCGCTTGAAGGAGACCATGGTCAGCTCCGATGTGCGCATGCTCACAACTCGGGAGCGGCGCAATCAGTGAAATTGGAAATGGACTAGGGCAACTTTATGAACTACGCAGACAGCATAAATAGACACACACAAATGCACTTACTTTGCAAAAATACATCCCTTTGTATCCCTCCCTATACAGCAAGGTGCTTTTGTTTGTTTGTGACGTGTCTTTGAGATATTTGGGGACAGTTTTGCAGAGTGATTTTTGTCTTTTATGTGTTTTCTTTGTTGTTATTTTGTTTAAATTATATTTTTGCTGGGCTTTTTTTATTTTTGCTCGTCATTTATTTAATTTTTTTGGTTCTGTTTGTGTATGATTTTGGAATGTGGGGGTGATATTCCTGCGGGAAAAGGGGTGTCACCCTCATTTGTGGTGGAGAAGTGATCCCCAGGTCTGTGTGAATGGTGTATGAATGTACAGTGACATAATTGGAGCCGTGGCGTGGCGTTGCAGCTCACAAGTCCTGCATGGTGGACTGGTGCCAATCCAATGTGATGAGGATGTGGGGTGTGTGTGCTAGGGACCACAGTGGTGTGCATGCATGCATTCTCATTGTGCCATGATTCATGTGTGTGTTTAACGTGCAAAGATGCATAATGTGAGCTGGCATGAGATGGGGTCATGAGATGGGGTACCAGTGCATATGCAGAGTCACCTTGAAGGGAAAAGACAGGAGGATGTTAGTCATGCATGTGCCACTTGTGAGGTGTGCATCACGGGAGGGGATAGTCATGCCTGCCACCCATGTCACTCACCAACCAGCCAGCTGTCCCCATACATGTTCTGTTCGAAATCTGTGGGGATGGGTCTCTGATTGTATATGTAGCTGTCATGGGTGGTGCCATGTGTTGGGCTGGTGATGTCCTCCTGCAAGGTTGTGGTAATTCCATGATGGCATGAGGGGTGAATCTGAAGATGCGAGACACCTCAGAATCACTCATGCCAAAGATGTCTATGCGTGTGTGATATATCAAGTGAAGAGTGAGGGGCTTGTATCAGATAAGAATATTGTATTAGATTAATTTAAATTGTAAATTTTATATAAGCAAATAAAAAAAAAAAAACATCTCCCGTGCCCTCCTTAGTGCCCTCCTCCTCCTTCTTTGTTCATCTAAAGTCAGTAGTATAGCTATGTGCGACGATGCCCCTGGCATGTTGGCATACAGATTGTTGGGCAACACGTGTGACTGCTGAACTCCTCACTAACAGTGTTGCTTTATCTGACAAGTAGACTTTTTTTCATTTTTTAGACCAGCTTTTAGGTGCTCTAACTTTAGACAGGACATTTTGCTGTTGCGCACATCGCGTAGCCTGCGCAGCAACTGCGTTTTTTTGTGGATCCCCGCAACTCCCTCATTAGCATATTTGACTAGCAAATCAATGGTGTGTCTAGCGCATTTTTGCGCGGACGGATGCGTCTGTCTAACGAAATTACGCCGGGAAAAAAAAAGTAGATTTCTGGCGTAAATCGTTTTCTGAATCGCGCGCATCTAAACGCACGCGCACATTTAGACTTACGCACGCTCAACACCAGTTGCGCAGGCGTAATCGCTCTGTGAATCTGGGCCACTGCGTCTACAAAATAGGGGATAGTTTTATGGCATTTTTATGAATATTTTTATTTTTACTAGTAATGGCAATGATCAGTGATTTTTATCATGACTGCGACATTATGGCGGACACATCGGAAACTTTTGACGCCATTTTGGAACCATTGTCATTTATACAGTGATCAGTGCTATAAAAATGCACTTATTACTGTAAAAATTACACTGGCAGTGAATGGGGTTAACCAGTAGGGGGCGCTGAAGGGGTTAAGTGTGTCCTAGGGACGTGTTCTAACTGTTGAGGGGATGGGCTACATGTGACACAATATTGATCACTGCTCCCGATTACAGGAAGTTGTGATCAGTGTCCATGTCACCAGGGGCGGACTGACAACTCATGGGGCAATAGGAGATTATGGGGCACCCCAGGCAATAGGAGATTATAGTTCCCCCCAGGCAATAGGAGTTAATGGGGCCCCGGGCAATAGGAGATTATGGAGCCCTCAAGCAAATGATTATGGGGCCACATAATATACACACACATACAGTATACATACACAGTTTACACACACAGACACACAATATACACACACAGTATACATACACAGTTTACACACACAGACACACAATATACACACACAGTATACATACACAGTTTACACACACAGACACACGGTATACACACAGGCTTGTCGCTACAGGACAGGCAAGTCCAACAATTGCTTGGGGCCCCGAGCTGGCCGGGGGCTCCCAACTTCCCCTTCCCATGCTGAATCGTGGCCGAGCTCCTCCTGTCAGTCCGGCCGAGTACCGCGCTGTACAGGAGATTCAGTGTCCTGTTCCCGGCCGGACTGACAAGTGCTCACTTAATGTCAGTCCAGCCGCGAACAGGACACTAAATCTCCTGTACCGCTTGGGACCCGGTCGGCAGTGTCGTCATAAGGGGGGTGGGCAAGCCACACACTGGGGGGTGTCAGGATGGCGCCGCCCCCCCCCCCCCCTCCGTGACTGAAGCAGCTGCAGGGAGACTCGAGGCAGCTACTGTATTGTGATACCGCGATGCGTGGTGACATCCCCTCCTCTCACGGCCACCGGCTGTCTGAGCATCTCGGTCAGCGGTGTTCGGCACTTCTCATAGAACAGTGCACATCCGAGTGAAGCCTCCTCCTCCTATCTGTTTATGTGTACAGAGGGGGGACCTTCTGTGCATGTGCCATCACCACGCTGATCTGCAGCATCTGAGCCTGAGGTACTGAAATGGGGAGGGGGGTCTCTGCACTGGGGGGGTCTTTCACTGGGGGGTGTCTCTGCACTGAGGGGGTCACTGCACTGAGGGGGGGTTGCACTAAAGGGGGTCTCTGCACTTGGGGGTTTGCACTGAAGGGTCTTTGCACTGAGGGGGGGGGTCTCTGCACTGGGGGGGTTAGCACTGAGGAGGGTCTCTGCACTGAGGGGGTTTCTGCACTGAGGGGGGTGTGAACTGAAGGGGGTCTGCACTGAAAAGTGTCTGTGTAACATGCAGATGGTCCAGAGCTATGGGGGGCTGTGTAATGTAAAGGGGCCCAGAGGTGCAGGGTGCTGTGTAATGTAAAGGGGTCCTGAGGTGCAAGGTGCTGTGTAATGTAAAGGGGTCCTGAGGTGCAAGGTGCTGTGTAATGTAAAGGAGTCCAGAGGTGCAGGGGTGTCTCTGCACTGGGGGGGTTTGCATTGAGGGGGGTTTATGCAGGGGGGCCTCCATGTACATTTTGCTTGGGGCCTCCTAATTCCTTCAAACGGCCCTGTATACACATACACACACTGACCCGCAGGCACACTCAAGGAGCTTGCGGCGGGCGTGCGCCCACACTACCGCGTCTTGAAAGGGCAACATATATACATTGATCTGCCCAGCCGTGCCATTCTGCCAACGTATATCGGCATGAGTCGGTCGGCAAGCGGTTAAATATTTGGCTTTGTTTGGATATTCAAGGTGAAGAGTTTATAAAGAATGATGTGTGCATACTAATGGTTAGATCTAAAATTGTCCTTTGCAGTTTTAGTGGTACACGACTGGTTCCACTATCTTACCCATTATGAAAACTCAAAAACTAGTTGGTCACCTCATTAACGTCTCATCTTTGAAGTCATATTAGTTAAAATATGGAATTCTGCCAGGGGAAAGTTTTTAATTGAAATGGATGAAAGAAACCCGCCATTAGTTCTTTCAAACTCCGATATGCTGCAGAGCTAGAATTGCCAAGGTCAAAGTCACTGTAGAAACAAAAGCTGATGAAGATCAATCCCCCTCTAAACGTAAAGAAAAGATTACTACAAATGCAAGTCTGGTTTGTTCTCAGGTATGGCACAGAACAATTTCACTCACTATGTATTATAAAAAAATAAAGATCACAAGTTTTGAATTGTGGTGCTACAGGATGATCCAAAAAAATCAGCTGGATGAAGCAAACCCATGTCTGTTAGATGGAATGTTGAAGAAAAAAGGTTAATCTTCGGCCCAACTCTACTAAAGAGGAGCTATTCAAGATTGTGGATGGATAACATAAAGGTGAACATGGTTGATGGATGGATGGATGACATAAAGGAAACATGGTGGATGGATGACATAAAGAAGAACATGGCCGATAATTGACAAAAAGGAAACATGGTGGATGGATGACATAAAGAACATGGCGGATAATTGACATAAAGGAAACATTGGGATGAATGACATTAAGAAGAACATAATGAATGGAGGACATAAAAGAGAAGATGGTGGATGGAGGAAATAAAAGGAACATGGTGGATGGAGGACATAAAGGAGAACATGTTGGATGGAGGACATTAAGAAGAACATGGTGTATGGAGGAAATAAAAGAGAACATGGTGTATGGAGGACATAAAAGAAAACATGGTGGATGGATGACATTAAGGTAACATGGTGGGTGGAGGACATTAAAAAAACATGGTGGATGGAGGACATGAAGGTGGTGGATGGAGGACATAAAGGAGAACATGGTGAATGAAGGACAACATGGTGAATGGAGGACATCCAGGAAATGACAGGCAGTCATACCTCAAGGACGTCAGATGTGACAAAACACGTAGGGCTACTGCTTGTGACGTTACCATGCACATTGTAATCCAGAAGTGATTGGTACGCATTCCCATGACAGGTATTTAGTGTGACAAGAGCTTATTATGATTTATATTGTGAGTTGTTAATCTCTTTTTTTTATAATAAATGTGCTATGCAGTTTTACACTATGTTATTGTTCCTGGTTCTCTTTATATGGTACGGCTGAATATTTTCCCTCATTGGATGTGATATTCTGGTGACCTGATGTGGAGACCCGGAGGCGGTTTATGTTCCCCAACAGATGATTTTACTCTTTTTAATCAAATAGTCCACTTATTCTGGTAAGCGGTGGTGGTGAAGCACCTGGCTAATAGGATTATTTTCAACCTAGTTTGGACTTTCTTTGTTTGGACTGATGCCCTGGTGTTGGTGAGTGGTGTTGCCCTGAAATGCATTAGACTGTTTTTTGACAGTTGGCTGCAATTAGACTCTTTGATCCATTTTTGGTCCGGCACTCTTTTCTGTATCCCTATTGTAAAGCAGAACATTAACCTGGCACAAGACAGGGCCAAAAGTGATGGTGGAAACAAGGTTCCAAGTTTGAAGTTCACCAAAGACCACACGCTGTCATGGTAACGGTAAAAAAAAAATTGTGTACCCATCTTTAATTTGGTTTCACTGTGTTACTAGAACCTGACCTTCTCTGTCCTCGTGGATACGTCTTTCCAACTACCATTCTAAATTTCCAATGAGATTGCCTCAGTGGCCATTAACCTGGCAGAAGACAAAGCCAAATGGAAAGCGATGGTGGAAACAAGGTTCCAAGTTCGAAGTTCACCAAAAACCCGAAACAGTCATGGTAAAGGTAAAAATGTTTTCTGTACCCATCTTTGATTTGGTTTCACTTTGTTACTAGAACCTGACCTTCTCTGTCCTCGTGGATACTGTAGCTGGCCAGCTAGAACCTGTCCTAGGTAGCTAATATAATCTACATGAATATACAGCTGTATATAAGAACCTAATGTAGTGCACATGTGTATATGTGAGAGACAAAAGCAGAGTTATTCACTGTGATTTTATGCTTGGATGTCATATAACAGTTGTATGTTGTGTTCACAGAAGCAAAAGAAAATATATGCCTTTAAGAATCGTTTATTTATATGACAGCAAGAGGTAAGGAATAACACAGTAGAATTCATGCCAGAAAGCATCAGTAGCCTTGGCCAATCACAGCTAATCTCACATTAAGCAGAGTCTTGACCTATCACAGCCACCTTTGCATCCACTCTGTCTGGGAGGTTCCTCAGCACATGTGCTGCAAATTCATTCCACATGGAGAGAGCAGAGCAGAACAGACACAAGGTCAGAGTTCTGTTTTATGGAAGCAAAAGGGGCCAAAATAGGTATGTCATACAGTTATATAAATGTTCCTATTGTAAATAGTGTGGTTAGAACTGTATACTGATCTAGTTGTGTGTTCACTTGTAGTTCCACCATACCTCCGAACAAACTTAATTCAAACAAACTCAAACCAAGCTGAACTAAAGCAACCTTGCAAACAACAGAGTTCTACCTTTCAGAGAAATCAGAGAATGCTTTAATAACTTACAGAGAGAGAGTATAAATACTGAAGAAAGAAATATATCCACCATCTTATGTTAAATGACAAGATTGAATATTTGAACCACCATTTTCTGTTATATTTTATTCATCACGTGTTTTTGTACATGGACTGTCTGCTGCAAAGCAGCAGTATTTTATATGAAGAAAAGTGAAGTTAATAAAGAAGTTATTTTAAGCATTTGGTGTGCTCTTTAAACCTACTGCTTCCATAGAACGGCAATAGAGGAATTTCAGAGTAATAGACAGTCTTGTTGGATTGAAAAGTCAGAGATATCACAATTCTTCTAATGCCACAGCGCATGAGGCACTTCATAGTGTTGCGCCTGCCACAGATACGTCTTTCCAACTACCATTCTAAATTTCCAATGAGATTGCCTCAGTGGCCATTAAAGGCACTCCAACTGGACTGAGGGATAGGAACTTAGACATCAAATCAGGGAAAACCAATCCCCAGTTTAAAAGAGGGACCCTAAATCAGAGGCTTCTCGGAGTTAATATGTCAATGGAAGATATCTTAGGTAGTTTTTTTTATTCCTTAGCAAGTTTAAAATTTGAGTAAGAATGAAAATAAAACTTTTTTCGGGGGGGAGGGGGGGAGGCACCTTTTAAGGTCACCCATGATCCGCCTCCAAGTGTGACTTGTGCTGAGCTGGGTAAAAGTGTGAGTGGGGCCAGCATCAGCAGTAGCCTTGAGTTGTCTTGAGTGACCTGTAGCTTTAGTGCCATCCCTCTCCTAGAACCTTAAGACAGCCGCCTTTCCTCCCTTATGCCAGCTCCAGCTCTGCACCTGCCCATGATCAGCCTGGCCCCTGATTGTCCATGTGCCGTCACCTTGCTACCCGGGGGGGGGGGGGGGGCGTCCCTACCTGCAGACGCCTATGGGCCAGATTCAGCAACACTTGCGCTGGAGTATTTCGATATGCGCCGCGTAACTGTGAAGATGCGCCGTCGTTTCTATGTGCCCGTACCCACCAAACTAGATGCGCCCAATAACGAGCCATTTGCGACCGGCGGAACGTTCCGACGCCAGAGTATCGTCAGCGCTTAATTTCGCTTGGCGCCTCAGTCGCGCCTATTGATTTCCCCTGCAAATATGCAAATGAGGGATTTTTCACATTCACGGGATTAGCACCATCGGCTCATGCCCGCGCGTATCCGTCCGCGCGCAAAGTTATTTCTACAAAAGGCTGCTTTATCTTTACTCCAGATGCCGCCACAGGTCAGCAGGAGAGCAGCTACAGCAGCGTTACCGACGATAAGAGCTAGCTGAGCACCCCCACTTGCAGGGACAACACCTCTGTCCATGCTTGTCTGTCAAATTTTACAGCCATGGAGGAAGACATCATAGGTCTCCATAGCCGAGATGACGGCTGTCAGCTCCTGGCCATTAAAGTTCAGCTTTCTCCTGTGTGTTTGCGGGGAACGGGAGCAGCCATCTCAGAACAAAAGTAACATCACTGCGGGGAGGGGGAGCAGGATATACTTTAGTGCCGGAATGGCGCTTCTACGGGCGCATTTAAACGCCCAATGGAAGGCATTGCGCTGACGTTTCCCGTGAAGTGGTGCCGACGGAAGTTGTGAGCATGCGCACAAAGGGGGCGAGTGGAGCCTCACTCACTGCGCATGCTCCGTGGTTGATGCGCTGAACGTAAGCCTCTGCGCTGGGCTCCGCCCATCATTTACATATGATCACACCCACTTCCCCTTGCGTCGGGTTACGCCAGCGCATTATCGTTACTCTGGCGCAAGTTTACGCGCAACTGCTATGTGAATAACAGTACTTGCGCTGAAAGGGTCGTCAGAGTAACGTAAATGAGAAGCGTTACTCTGGAGCAAAGATGCTCTCATCTACCTGAATCTGGCCCTATGTGTATAACTACAACTGGATATCGGTAACCTCACCAGTCAGAAGACCATTGGTTGGATATCTTGGATGCACCAAGTAAAGAAGATGAGGCCTCCATAGGAATGTCTCCTCAGATATGGCACTAAGATGGCATTTTTTAAATATTAAACACCTTGTACTGCCAGCTCTTAGGCAGCACTTTTCTTTTGAGATAGTCAGATCAAAAGACAGGTACACTTTAAAGAAAAATATACATGTATTGTTGACAGCACTTTTTTATTTTTTTATGAAAGGTTTATTTTTGATTACAGATATTAAAACAACACACCAGCACAACAAGACAAGTGGTTCATACTGATGAGATAAAATGCTTTTGATTTCAATTCAGGAATAAAAGATCTTTTTGAAGTGGCTTTACACCAGGATAATCACGTTCCAGGAAGACGACTGCCAACCGGGAGCTATTGTGAATACATGTTTATGAGAATATTTGCAATGATAAAAGATTAAGAAAAAACATTCCTGCATGCTCAGACAAGCATAGTAAGATAAAACGATTTCTTGCTTTGAATTAACAGAACACTCACTATTTCCAATTTGAAAAGAAGTTTGGGGATTCGTTTTGGACGATTCATCGCCTCGGAAGGTTCAGGACAAACAGCATTACATTGCCAGTGACAATTTTTTCAGTGGTGGAAATACCGTGAGTGTAAGAGTACAGCTTTTCTTCCCCGAGCAAAAAAGAGTTTAGGATGCTGGCAAAATTACAGGGTGGTAGAACATCAGTACCTGATAGACATATCCTCATAAAAGTGTCCAAGCACAGTTGTAGTGCCCCAATCCCATGGGTCTTTCTCTTCTTTGCCATTCCCACCACCCTAGTTACATTCTGGGGCACATGTGGTTGGGTGACAATGCAGGAGCAAATTTGGAACACATACCCCAGCCATCTCAACAGGACCCATCCCAGGGACCAATTTTCGTGTCCCAGTGCTAGGTGCTACAAAGCTCATTACACCACCCAATGCCAATATCTGATCGGTGCAAGTACAGGAGAGTGGAGAAAACACATCCCATCTTCTTCATTTTGGTCATCTGGTATTAGCAATAACATAACTTGATGCCAAGCCACAAGAGATGTCTTGGATGCACTACGCTGGTTTGTGGTCAGAGAAGGGTTTAATTGGGAGGGGTGGTCTGAAATTTTTTCATGATCTAAGGCAGGGGTAGGAAACCTCGGCACTCCAGCTGTGTTGAGACTACAAATCCCAATATGCCTCTGCCTCTAGGCTTCATGCCTGTGATTTTCAGGGTCTTGCAATGTCTCATGGGACTTGTACTTTCACCACAGCTGAAGGGCCGGGGTTGCCTACCCCTGATCTAAGGTCTAAAGTGGGGCTGACCAGAGGTCTAAACAGGGCCTAATCTAAATGTTCGAAGAGGGGCTAATCAAGGGTAGGACTAATTTGAAAGGGTCCAATGTGAGGCCTGAAGAGGAGTTGATTGGGGGGTTGAAAAGTAGTTTAAAGGGGTCTGATCTGAGGCTTGAAGAGGGGTTTATTGGCAGTTTAAAAAAGGTAGTTTAAAGTGGTCTAATTTGTGGTCTTAAGAGGGGCTGATCTGCAGTTTGAAGAGGGGCTGATCTGAGGTCTGAAGAGGGGCTGATCTGAGGTCTGAAGGGGGGCTGATCTGAGGTCTGAAGAGGGGCTGATCTGAGGTCTGAAGAGGGGCTGATCTGAGGTCTGAAGAGGGGCTGATCTGCAGTTTGAAGAGGGGCTGATCTGAGGTCTGAAGAGGGGCTGATCTGAGGTCTGAAGAGGGGCTGATCTGAGGTCTGAAGAGGGGCTGATCTGAGGTCTGAAGAGGGGCTGATCTGAGGTCTGAAGAGGGGCTGATCTGAGGTCTGAAGAGGGGCTGATCTGAGGTCTGAAGAGGGGCTGATCTGCAGTTTGAAGAGGGGCTGATCTGAGGTCTGAAGAGGGGCTGATCTGAGGTCTGAAGAGGGGCTGATCTGAGGTCTGAAGAGGGGCTGATCTGAGGTCTGAAGAGGGGCTGATCTGAGGTCTGAAGAGGGGCTGATCAAGGGTAGGACTAATTTGAAAGGGTCCAATGTGAGGCCTGAAGAGGAGTTGATTGGGGGGTTGAAAAGTAGTTTAAAGGGGTCTGATCTGAGGCTTGAAGAGGGGTTTATTGGCAGTTTAAAAAAGGTAGTTTAAAGTGGTCTAATTTGCGGTCTTAAGAGGGGCTGATCTGCAGTTTGAAGAGGGGCTGATCTGAGGTCTGAAGAGGGGCTGATCTGAGGTCTGAAGGGGGGCTGATCTGAGGTCTGAAGGGGGGCTGATCTGCAGTTTGAAGAGGGGCTGATCTGAGGTCTGAAGAGGGGCTGATCTGAGGTCTGAAGAGGGGCTGATCTGAGGTCTGAAGAGGGGCTGATCTGAGGTCTGAAGAGGGGCTGATCTGAGGTCTGAAGAGGGGCTGATCTGCAGTTTGAAGAGGGGCTGATCTGAGGTCTGAAGAGGGGCTGATCTGAGGTCTGAAGAGGGGCTGATCTGAGGTCTGAAGAGGGGCTGATCTGAGGTCTGAAGAGGGGCTGATCTGAGGTCTGAAGAGGGGCTGATCTGAGGTCTGAAAAGGGGCTGATCTGAGGTCTGAAGAGGGGCTGATCTGAGGTCTGAAGAGGGGCTGATCTGAGGTCTGAAGAGGGGCTGATCTGAGGTCTGAAGAGGGGCTGATCTGAGGTCTGAAGAGGGGCTGATCTGCAGTTTGAAGAGGGGCTGATCTGAGGTCTGAAGAGGGGCTGATCTGAGGTCTGAAGAGGGGCTGATCTGAGGTCTGAAGAGGGGCTGATCTGAGGTCTGAAGAGGGGCTGATCTGAGGTCTGAAGAAGAACTGATCTGAGGTCTGAACAGGGGCTGATCTGAGGTCTGAAGAGGGGCTGATCTGAGGTCTGAAGAGGGGCTGATCTGAGGTCTGAAGAGGGGCTGATCTGAGGTCTGAAGAGGGGCTGATCTGAGGTCTGAAGAGGGGCTGATCTGAGGTCTGAAGAGGGGCTGATCTGCAGTTTGAAGAGGGACTGATCTGCAGTTTGAAGAGGGGCTGATCTGAGGTCTGAAGAGGGGCTGATCTGAGGTCTGAAGAGGGGCTGATCTGAGGTCTGAAGAGGGGCTGATCTGAGGTCTGAAGAGGGGCTGATCTGAGGTCTGAAGAGGGGCTGATCTGAGGTCTGAAGAGGGGCTGATCCGAGGTCTGAAGAGGGGCTGATCGGGGGTC
The DNA here is from genome assembly GCA_029574335.1 of Rana kukunoris. Taxonomy (NCBI): domain Eukaryota; kingdom Metazoa; phylum Chordata; class Amphibia; order Anura; family Ranidae; genus Rana; species Rana kukunoris. The sequence goes on along the minus strand of CM056055.1, from coordinate 221,477,597 downwards.
CGAAAATTAGTTTAAGGGAACTGATCTGAGATCTGACAAGCAGTTGATCATTGCTCTGTAGTTTAAATGCAGTTTAAAGGGGGTTGATCTGAGATTTTAAGAGGGGCTGATCTGAGATCTCAATGTTAAGGGGGTGGCGTATCTTAAAAAGAGCCACAAATCCCCACCCGTCCATGGAACCAGTTGACATTACAATCGTTTTATAAACTTCCACTTAAAACTGGAAACGACTGTGCTCTACATTTCATGTTATACAAAATGAGTGGATTTTATTTGGCATTAAACATGCTTTGCGTGAGGATTTGCCACTAATCTGTGATGAACAGCTAACCGATTTCAGCTGCCGGTTGTTTGGCCTGATATAGGATAATAAGACGACAAATTATTTGATATCTGCGAACGGCTGACTAAGAACGAGAGTCCTTGTCTGGCGTACAGAACTCGCATGTTTATCAGAGAATATATAGGTTTGCATAAAGAGTCGTTTTATGTAAGCACCTCGAAGGTTCATCTTTCAGCGGCTCTCCGCAAAAAAAAAAAAATTGGCGACGACAAGCGTATTAACAAAAATAAAGTAGCTGGTAGACGATAGAAATATTATCCCGGGGATTCCGACCGAGTGTTTTATAGTGCACTTAAGAGATGATTTAAAGTAATGTCCCTTCTCCGACATGATAAAAGGGAATATTAATAGAATTAAAAGGGCTCCCTATATGGTGAGTGAGTGACAAGAGAGGCCAAGGGATAAAAATAAAAAAAACGGCAGTTATAAAAATTTTAAAAATCGCAAACTTGTATCTTTTTTTTTTCTTTTTTTAATGCATGCCTCATTTTGACAGATAATAACAGCCAGATAACTGCGCGTATTTATTTCTGTACAAAATCGGTGGCGCTTTTTTTTTTTCTTTTTCAAAGTAACTACACTGTTATGTATTGATCTGATATAATTCCGACAACACCATTTGGAAAAAATGATACATAAATACATATTTTGCTGGATTGAGCAGTCAATCACATGTGAAAAAAAAAAAAGAGATAATGAAGAACGATTCGCCATGTAACAGCCGGCAAATAGAAAGATTGATTTTTTTTCTAAGCGCTGCCGTTTAACAGCGGCATCAACTAGCGGTTTAACCATTTAAGACCCGGACCATTTTGCTGGTCAATGACCAGGCCACTTTTTGCGATTCGGCACTGCTTCACTTTAACTGACATTTGCGCGGTCGTGCGACGTGGCTCCCAAACAAAATTGGTGTCCTTTTTTCCCCACAAATAGAGCTTTCTTTTGGTGGTATTTGATCACCTCTGCGGTTTTTATTTTTTGCACTATAAACAAAAATATAGCGACAATTTTGAAAAATAAAAAAATGTTTTACTTTTTGCTATAATAAATATCCACCAAAAATATATCAAAAAACATTTTTTGCTCAGTTTAGGCCGATACGTATTCTTCTACATATTTTTGGTAAAAAAATAAAAAAAAAATCGCAATAAGCGTTTATTGATTGATTGCGCAAAATGTATAGGGCCAGATTCACGTAGAATGGCCGACGGCGTAGCGTAAGCCATTTACACTACGCCGCCGCAACTTAACAGAGCAAGTGCCGTATTCACAAAGCACTTGCTCCGTAAGTTGCGGCTGCGTAGTGTGAATGGCCCGGCGTAAGGCCGTGTAATTCAAGGGGGGCGGCTTGTATTTAAATTTAGCGCGCTCCGGCGTCGATCGAACTGCGCATGCACCGGCCGCAAAAATAGCCCAGTGCGCATGCTCCAGCTCACGTCGGAAAACGTGAATGAAACCGACGTGAGCGTCGTTTACGTAAATCCCTATTCGCGAACGACTTAGTAAAACAACGTAAACGATGGAAAAAGACGACGCTGTCCCGACACCATACTTAACATGGCAACGACGGAACTCCGTAAACCTACCTAGGGGTAGGTTTACGTTTACGGAAACTACGTAAACGACGATGGGGCGGCTTAAAAATGTTCGAGTATCGTCGTATTAGGCTCATTTGCATAGGCAAATGAGAAATCAACGTAAAGGCCACCTAGCGGCCAGCGAAGTCATTACATCTACAATCCGACGGTGTAAGTGTTTTACACCTGTCGGATCTTCACTGTATCTATGCGTAAGTGATTCTATGAATCACACGCATAGATACCCAGTAAAAAAAACAGAGATACGACGGTGTTTCCTGCGATACACCGTCGTATCTCTTTTGAGAATCTGGCCCATAGTGTCTACCCAATAGTTTTATTGTATTTTTATTAATAATTTATATTTTCTAGTAATGGCGGCGATCAGCGATTTTTATCATGACTGCGACATTATGGCGGACACACCGGACACTTTTGACACTATTTTGGGACCATTGTCAGTTTTACAGCGATCAGTTCTATAAAAATACACTGGTTACTGTAAAAATTACACTGGCAGTGAAGGGGTTAACCTGTAGGAGGCACTGTATGGGTTAAGTGTGCCCTAATGTGTGTGTTTCTTACTGTGGGGGCGTGGCTTAGCGCGTGATGTCACTGATCGTCATTCCCTATGACAGGGAACAGACAATCAGTGACAGCCACACTAGGAAGAACGGGGAGAGTTTGTTTACACTTACCTCTCCCTGTTCTTCCTCTCTGTGACCCGATCGCGGGTCACCAGCGGCGATCGGATCCGCTGTTCCTGCGCGGACGGTCACAGAGAAGAGGACCGGGGCGCGAGCGTGCCGCTGGCGGCGCACTGCGCGACCCACGGCTGGGCTCTTAAAGGGGACGTACATGTACGCCCTTGTGCCCAGCCGTGCCATTCTGCAGACGTATATCTGCGTGCGGCGGTCCTCAAGTGGTTAATAGCATCATGGGCCCCTGGGCAAAGTAATACACTGGGGCCCGTACCAGCTTGCCCCAATTTACACACCTACTTTCAAGAAATAATGTATAAATACATGATAGAATTAAACATATATTCATTAGTACTTTCAATAACATCGATTTTACAAAAGGATGGGCACAGTACAGGGGGAATGCAAAAGGGCACAGTACAGGGGGAATGCAGAGGGGCACCGTACAGGGGGAATGCAGAAGGGCACAGTACAGGGGGAATGCAGAAGGGCACCGTACAGGGGGAATGCAGAAGGGCACTGTACAGGGGGGATGCAGAAGGGCACCGTACAGGGGGAATGCAGAAGGGCACTGTACAGGGGGGATGCAGAGGGGCACAGTACAGGGGGGAATACAGAGGGGCACAGTACAGGGGGAATGCAGAAGGGCACCGTACAAGGGGAATGCAGAAGGGCACCGTACAGGGGGAATGCAGAGGGGCACGGTACAGGGGGAAATACAGAAGGGCACTGTACAGGGGGAATGCAGAAGGGCACAGTACAGGGGGATGCAGAAGGGCACCGTACAGGGGGGATGCAGAAGGGCACCGTATAGGGGGGATCAGGAGGGCACCATAATGGGTTAAGGAGGGCACAGTATAGGTTCCCGGGACACTTCCCAGAACACAACCCTATCAGGACAGCTTAGTAAAAAGCATGACTGTCCCAGCAAATCCGGGACAGTTGACAAGTATTATGTAATCATGTAATGCACGATTATTGTGGGGCCCCCATGTACATGGGGCCCCTGGGCAGTGCCCGGGAGTTCCCTTGCATTAGGATGGCCCTGGTTCCCATACATTACAAACCTTGTTTTGGACCCAATGATGTCATCAATTGGTCTCTATGCAATGCAGGCAGGGGGGAGGAGCCAGCAGAGTTTCCAGAAAACATCTCAGTATCCTGCCTTAGAACTCCTCTTTAAGAGCCCTCAGTCCTGATGCAAGCAGTGTGCTGGCTCTTGCAAATATCAGACTGCCTTGATCGGTGGGTGTCAGTAGGAGTGGGCATTACTAGGCAGGCTTCATTTCCACGCAGACCACCCACATGGGTTGCTGAGCCTCCATGACTGAAAGACTTGAGACCCAATGCATGAAATTGGTGGGCCAGGGAGAGTCAGGCTGCAGAGGAAGTGGAACAGGCTCTGACTTTTTGCAGCTTCTGATGCACATTGTGAGAAGCTCACAGTCAGAGGCAGCTCTAGGCTTTGTGAGGCCTTGGGCAAAACTTGACATGGGGCCCCACTTACACCCATGATGGGAAAAATAATTCAAGGACAAGAGCCTCTTCCCCACAACCCTGGCCGGTGGTTGTGGGGGGTCTGCGGGCAGGGGGGGCTTATTGGAATCTGAAAGCCCCCCTTTAACAAGGTGGCCCCCAGATCCTGCTCTTTAATAACTAAGGGGTGGGGGCCACCCGGTGATGTCAGCTGGTGAACCCACCCTCTTGTGACGTCATTGACTGAGGGCATGCTGGGTCATTGATGTCACAAGGGGTGGGGGTCACCGATATTCACTGGCTGTTAGGAACGCTGTCGTCTCCTGAGTCAGGGCTCTTAACGCAATAAGGTCCCCCGCGAGGCCTTAGGCGACTGCCTAATTTGTCTAATTAAAGAGCCGCCTCTGCTCACAGTGTGCAGTGAAATTCAAATAGACAACTTCAGTGCAGGAGAGGAACCGTTAAACTCTCATGCTGACTGCGGCTGCCTTTAATATTTTATTGCCCCCGGATTTGGCGATTAGAGAAAGTTCCTCTTTGTTAACGGACAGAAATGATGAAGATTTGTGCTCATACAAACTGTAATAGCAGCGCAATTTCCCCGCTGATTGCACAATTCCACCACCAGAGTTTCCAGTCAAAAATCGAAGTTTATTGACCGCCGGCGTAGAGTGCTATTACCCCCCCCCCCCCTTCTCTTGTGTTACAGAGCCAGAAGATGTGACCTCAGCCGCCATATCAGCCGGGATAACACGGCATTATGAGGATTGCGCACTTCGGGATGTAATCCTCCAGACGTGCTCTACATGAGTCTCTCCACTCAGCGTCTGACCTCCAAACCGACTTAATATATAACATTATTATGAGAAGCGTCACCGCGAGCGCGGCAGCGCTAAGACAGGACGACAGAGAATCAGCTTCATTCCTACACTAAATCATACATCCTGACACTTCATTTACCGAGAGACTCTTCTATGAGGATTGCCAATTTTTTTTCCTTGTTTTTGTGCGGCTGAGATATCGAAATCCAGACATATCGTTCTTTTCTCTGGTTACATTTAAAGGGGAACGATGGTTGGGATAAAGGATCCCCCGAGGAGGTAAAGCTAAACTCTGGGCAGATATAAAAGATACAAATTGATGGAACTCTGTTTTCATATTTACGTCCTTAGCACTTTCAATGATTAATTTCACATCATAGTATACCCATCACCACACAGCCCCCCCATCACAGAGCCCCAATCACATAGGCCCCAATTACAAAGTCGCCCCAATCACAGACCTCCCCTTCCATGCATCCCACCATCACAGAACCTCTCACACAGACCCCCATTACAAAGCCCACCAGTCACACAGCCGCCCATCACATGATCCCCAACCACAGAGCCCCATCACAGAACCTCACACACAGCCCCCCATCACAGGATCCCCAACCACAGAGCCCCCATCACAGAACCTCACACACAGCCCCTATCACAGGATCCCCAACCACAGCCCCCCATCACATGATCCCCAACCACAGAGCCCCCATCACAGAACCTCACACACAGCCCCCATCACAGAACCTCTCACACAGCCCCCATCACAGAACCTCACACACAGCCCCATCACAGAACCTCCCACACAGACCCCCATTACAGGATCCCCAACCACAGAGCCCCCATCACAGAACCTCACACACAGCCCCCCATCACAGGATCCCCAATCACAGAACCTCACACACAGCCCCCCATCACATGATCCCCAACCACAGAGCCCCATCACAGAACCTCACACACAGCCCCCCATCACAGGATCCCCAACCACAGAGCCCCCATCACAGAACCTCACACACAGCCCCCCATCACATGATCCCCAACCACAGAGCCCCCATCACAGAACCTCACACACAGCCCCCATCACAGAACCTCTCACACAGCCCCCATCACAGAACCTCACACACAGCCCCCATCACAGAACCTCCCACACAGACTCCCATTACAGGACCTCCCACACAGACCCCATAACAGAACTTCCCACACAGCCCCCATTACAGAACCTCACACACAGCCCCCCATCACAGGATCCCCAACCACAGAGCTCCTATCACAGAACCTCACACACAGCCCCCATCACAGAACCTCCCACACAGACCCCATCACAGAACTTCCCACACAGCCCCCATTACAGAACCTCACACACAGCCCCCCATCACAGGATCCCCAACCACAGAGCTCCTATCACAGAACCTCACACACAGCCCCCATCACAGAACCTCCCACACAGACCCCATCACAGAACTTCCCACACAGACCCCATCACAGAACTTCCCACACAGCCCCCATCACAGAACCTCTCACACAGCCCCCATCACAGAACCTCTCACACAGCCCCCCATCACAGAACCCCCCACACAGACCCCATCACAGAACTTCATACACAGCCCCCCATCACAGAACCTCCCACAGAGCCCCCATCACAGAACCCCCCACACAGACCCCATCACAGAACTTCCCACACAGCCCCCATCATCATAGAACCTCTCACACAGCCCCCATCACAGGATCCCCAGCCACACAACCCCAATCACAGAACCTCCTACACAGCCCCCCATCACAGAACCTCCCACACAGCCCCCCATCACAGGATCCCCAACTACACAGCCCCCTTCACAGGATCCCCAACTACACAGCCTCCAATCACAATGCCCCCAAATCATACAGTCTCCCATCACAGAGCCTTTTAATCACAGAACCGCCCAGTCACACAGTCCCCCATCATAGACACTTTTAATCACACAACTCCTCATCACAGCATATCCTAGTCATATAGGTCCCCCATCACAGAGCCCTTCAGTCACAGAGACCTCCAATCTCACAGCTCCCCCATCACATTCTCATTACTGAGCCCCCCAATCACACAGCCCAATCACAAAGTTCCCCTCTTACAAAACCCTCTTATCACTCTGTCATCACAGAGCCCCCCAGTCACTCAGTCCCATCACAGAGCCTCTAGTCACAAATCTCCCCATGACTGAGTCCCCAATCACCCAGCTCCTCATCACAGAGCCCCCCCCAATCACAGAGCCCCCCCCAATCACAGATCCCCCCAATCACAAAGACCCCGTCACAGAGCCCCCAAACACAGATCTCCTCTTTACAGAGCCTGCAATCACCCAGCCCCCCATCAAAGACCCCCCCAATCACAGATCCCCCAATTACACAGTCCCCCATCATAGAGCCCCCCCAATCACACAGTCCTCTTTACACATCCTCTTTGCTTTTCCTTTACATTGGCTTTAGGGATTTACAAATGTAGCAATTTAGAAATCAGATGAAAGGTTTAGCGCTGGGAAACACTTTTTGATAGATAAAAAGTGCAAGCGGTTGGTTAAAGTTTGTATAAATAGGTGCATGGGGGGGGGGGGGGAATTGTATAGCAGGTGAAGGGGTGGGGGGGGTGTATAACAGAACTTGGATATGAACTATAGAAGAAATATAAAAATATAGAAACTGTTACTGCTGACCTGACCCGTCATGGTTATCCTCGTCCCACAGCTTGGCGAGTCACTGACCTGCAGCAAGCAAGCAGCCAGTGAAGATCAGCTCTCCCGTCGGAAGTTGGCCTTTACAGCAGCTCGTATAATATACGTAAACCTTCCAGCGATCTGACATTTTATTAATCTCGCTTTAATGTATTTCTGTTAAACGCTGTCAGGCTTAAGCAGCTTTGTTGATTAAATAAAGCGAATTAAAAGCCTACTCTCCACATTAAAAAAAAATTATTATGACACACAATCTCCGATGTTTGATGTGTCTTGTAACTTAATGATTTTTCTCTGAGTAAATACCAAGGAAGCCGCCGCTGCGGTCAGAATGTATTATCTTACCGAAACCGCATGCAAATTTTTGTTGGCTGTGTGTGTGTATATTACCTTCCCGCGTATCGCAGCGGAATTACGCGGCTTCTTTAAACATCAGAAGAGAAATGTCATCATTCATGTTCCTGCCGTTATTAATCCTTCCGACTCACACAGGAGCTCAGCTTCTGCCGGCAGAACTTACACCTTAATGGTCTCCAAGGGCTCATTCACACCACAATGCATGCGGTAATGCGTGAATGCGGCGTTGCATGTATTGGGGTGTAATGCGTTGGTGTGCATTTTACAAGAATGCAGGGTTCAGGAGTACGCTTTGTACAGAGTGCAGGGTTCAGGAGTAGGTTATGCACAGAGTGCAGGGTTCAGGAGTACGCTATGTACAGAGTGCAGGAGTAATCTATGTACATTGTGCAGGGTTCAGGAGTACGCTATGTGCAGAGTGCAGGTTTCAGGAGTACGCTAAGTACAGATTGCAGGGTTCAGGAGCAATCTATGTACATTGAGCAGGGTTCTGGAGTACGCTATGTACAGAGTGCAGGTTTCATTAGTACGCTATGTACAGAGTGCAGAGTTCAGGAGTACGCTATGTACAGAGTGCAGGTTTCATTAGTACGCTATGGACAGAGTGCAGAGTTCAGGAGTACGCTATGTACAGAGTGCAGGGTTCAGGAATACGCTATGTACAGAGTGCAGAGTTCAGGAGTACGCTATGTACAGAGTGCAGGTTTCATTAGTACACTTTGTACAGAGTGCAGGGTTCAGGAGTACGATATGTGCAGAGTGCAGGTTTCAGGAGTACGCTAAGTACAGATTGCAGGGTTCAGGAGTAATCTATGTACATTGTGCAGGGTTTAGGAGTACGCTATGTACAGAGTGCAGGTTTCATTAGTACGCTATGTACAGAGTGCAGAGTTCAGGAGTACGCTATGTACAGAGTGCAGGGTTCAGGAGTACGCTATGTACATAGTGCAGAGTTCAGGAGTACGCTATGTACAGAGTGCAGGTTTCATTAGTACGCTTTGTACAGAGTGCAGTCTTCAGGAGTATGCTATGTACAGAGTGCAGAGTTCAGGAGCACGCTATGTACAGAGTGCAGGGTTCAGGAGTACGCTATGTACAGAGTGCAGAGTTCAGGAGTACGCTATGTACAGAGTGCAGGTTTCATTAGTACGCTTTGTACAGAGTGCAGGGTTCAGGAGTATGCTATGTACAGAGTGCAGAGTTCAGGAGCACGCTATGTACAGAGTGCAGGGTTCAGGAGTATGCTATGTACAGAGTGCAGAGTTCAGGAGCACGCTATGTACAGAGTGCAGAGTTCAGGAGCACGCTATGTACAGAATACAGCGTTCAGGAGTATGCTATGTACAGAGTGCAGAGTTCAGGAGCACGCTATGTACAGAGTGCAGGGTTCAGGAGTATGCTATGTACAGAGTGCAGAGTTCAGGAGCACGCTATGTACAGAGTGCAGAGTTCAGGAGCACGCTATGTACAGAATACAGCGTTCAGGAGTATGCTATGTACAGAGTGCAGGGGCGGACTGACAACTCCTGGGGCCCCCGGGCAATAGGAGATTATAGGGCCTCCGGGCAATAGGAGATTATGGGGCCCACAGGCAATAGGCGATTATTGGGCCCCCGGGGCAATAGATTATGGGGCCACACAGTATACATACACACACTGAGAAGGTACTGGAGAGGCGGGGCAGCTGTAATCTTGTGATTTTTAGACCAAAAGGATGTCAGTAAGGGACATTTCAGGGACAGATGGAAAAAAAACACAGATTTTTACATACTGTCCTTGGTTTTACTGAGACTGACCCAAATGGCACCCCCTAGTGGCATGTGACCCTTGGGCAGTGCCCGGGTGCCTGAATGGTCAGTCTGCCCCTGACAGAATGCAAGGTTCAGGAGTACGCTATGCACAGAGTAAAGGGTTCAGAAGTGCATTATGTACAGAGTTCAGGGGTGTGCTGTATACAGAGTGCAGGGTTTAGTGGTGAACTGTGCCCCTAAACACCCCTTGCCAAAGCTTCCTTGCATCTCCCTCTCCTACTTTACCTGGCTGTAGTACCTCCCTGTGTAGGTGGCTCTGCCTCACCTTACAGGAGATGGGAGTGGGAGGGTGAAAACTGGAGATGGTGGAATGGTGTTCCGCCAAATTCCGCCTGCAAAACTGGGGTGTGAGGGCCACATGACAAGGCCTGGACAAGGCCAACCTCAGGCCAAGTGCAGTACTGCAGGCCCCATTAGCTTGAATTCTGATAGTTTTGCGAGACAACACTCGCAAACCGAGTCAGAATTATTTTTAAAAAAAAAGTTGTTCGCCTTTCAAAAAGCTTGTTAACTGAGTTACTCGTAAACCAAGGTTCCAATGTATTTGGCTTTTGGCCACTAGATGGAGCTAAGTATCATAGTAATATCTAGAGATATAAAGCACCATCTAGTGGCCAGATGCAGCATGTGGTATTTGGCTTTTGGCCACTAGAGGGAGTTACGTATCATAGAAATATCCAATGATACTAAGCACCATCTAGTGGCCAAATGCAATATGTGAAATTTGGCTTTTGGCCACTAGATGGAGCTAAGTATCATAGTAATATCTAGAGATATAAAGCACCATCTAGTGGCCGGATGCAGCATGTGGTATTTGGTTTTGGCCACTAGATGGAGCTAAGTATCATAGTAATATCTATGGATACAAATCACTGTCTAGTGGCCAGATGCAGCATGTGGTATTTGGCCTTTGGCCACTAGAGGGAGTTACGTATCATAGTAATATCTAGTGATGCAAAGCACCATCTAGTGGCCAAATGCAGTATGTGATATTTAGCTTGTGGCCACTAGATGGAGCTAAGTATCATAAAAAATGTCCGATGATACTAAGCACCATCTGGTGGCCAGATGCAATATGTGATATTTGGCTTTTGGACACTAGATGGAGCTAAGTATCATAGTCATATCTAGAGATATAAAGCACCATCTAGTGGCCAAATGCAGTATGTGGTATTTGGCTTATGACCAGTAGATGGAGCTAAGTATCATAGAAATATTTAATGAAACTAAGCACCCTCTACTGGCCAGAGGTAGTATGTGATATTTGGCTTTTGCCCGCTAGATAGAGCTAAGTATCATAGTAATATCTAGTGACACTAAGCACCATCTAGTGGCCAGATGCAGTATGTGATATTTGGCTTTTGCCCGCTAGATCAGCTGCAGTGGAGAGGAGAGAGTGCCCAACGATGGCTGGTAAAGCCTGGGAGCAGTGATGTCACCCATTGGCTTTATTGGCCCGCCCACTGTCTCCTCTCCCCTGCAGCCACCGCTGGCTGAAACAGGGGATCATGTGACCAGACGGGAGCAGCCTGTGATGCCAGTCATTCGGAATAGCACCAGGTTTTATCTGGCATCACAAAATGGTGTAAACGAGCCGTCCCGCCCAGAGACCGTCCCCAGCACGCGGCGGGCTCGGAAGTTCTATATATAATATTTTTCCTTGGAACGGACTTTCAAAATCCAAAAAGAAGCAAAACTCCGCTAATCAGCTTCTTCCTTCCACCAATCAATAATCAATGAACAGACACATTTTCTGCTTCGTTTTTCAGTTCTCTCTTAATAACAATCCACTCCCCTCCTCCACCGCGGCGGCCGCCTCTCCTAACGCCATCAACAATTTAAATTGCGATTCTCAGGCCTCTTCTCTGGGCGGCGGCGGCGGCGGCGCACTTCATCGGGACGGATTGAAGGCTTTTCTGCCCCGGGGTGATTTTTATCGGCTTTATTTGGAGTTTGCAATTACAGAAAATTACAACGCGGGGGAAAAAAAAACTATTAAGTAAGAATTACGAGAGGAATCGATAGCAGCCGGAGTGTACGTGAAAAGCGATGAAGCGCTGGGATGTGGCGCGGGGACCGGACCTGCGCCTCGAGTCCACAGGGGCCTCGTTCCGTTTTATATGAGAAAAAAAAAAGGATGATGTCACAGAGAAATCCAGTCCGCTCAGCAATATATGAACATGCGCGTTATGGCGAGACAAAAATGTGCTGAATTCCAGGTATGGTATCTTTTTATATTGTTCCAGCTTGCAACATTGTAACTATATATATATATATATATATACACCATACCTGTGGGATCCTCTAGAAGCTGGAAATCACTATATGAATCAGCACTACTTCCCCCTTAAGATGCCGTGTAGCGGGCATGCACTCCACGTCCATGCCTGCGCCCCCCCCCCCCCCCCGCAAATGTGATGTTCGCCGGCGGGCCGCGATCGCGACAAGGAAGGTAGAACGGGGAGATGTAAACAAGGCATTTCCCTGTTCTGCCTATATGATAGAGATCTACTGCTTCCTGTCACCAGGAGCAGTGATCAGTGTTGTGTAGCCGATCCCCCACACAGTTAGAATCACTCCCTAGGACACACCTAACCCCTTGATCGCCCTTTAGTGTTTAACCCCTTCCCTGCCAGTGTCATTTACACAGTAATGAGTGCATTTTTATAGCACTGATCGCTGTATAAATTACAATGGTCGCAAAATAGCATCAAAAGCGTCCGATGTGTCCGCCATATTGTCGCAGTCACGATAAAAAAAACGCTGATCGCCGCTATTACTAATAAAAACAAAATTAATAATAAAAATCCCATAAAACTACCCCCCTATTTTGTAGACGCTGTAACTTTTGCGCAAACCAATCAATAAACACTTATTGCGATTTTTTTTTACCAAAAATATGTATTTATTTATATATATTTTTGGTGGATATTTATTATAGCAAAAAGTAAAAAATATATTTTTTTTTTTTTCAAAATTGTCGCTCTATTTTTGTTTATAGTGCAAAAACTAAAAACCGCAGAGGTAATCAAATACCACCAAAAGAAATCTCTATTTGTGGGGAAAAAAGGACGCCAATTTTGTTCGGGAGCCACGTCGCACGACCGCGCAATTGTCGGTTAAAGCGACGCAGTGCCGAATCGCAAAAAGTGCTCCGGTCAGGAAGGGGGTACATTTTTGCCGGGGCTGAAGTTGTTAAAACTGGTTAGAGCGGCTTGGATAACTTGACTCCACATTACAGAACAAGTCCAGTTGAATGTCACGCTACTACTGGATACACCATGACCTGGATACATGAGAACCTTCACAGACATCATTTGAAAAGCCCACAGTGCTCTAAAACAGGGTCTCCAAACTGTGGCCCGAGGCTGGATGCAGCCCTTTTCTTTGCCTTTATGTGGCCCTTGTGGCAATATATACCTATCCTTAATATAAGTCATTATTTTATCCTACTGACACCAATGATGAGGCACCATTCTTTCCACCAACACCAACAGCGGGGCATAATTCCTCTTTTTGATGACAACAGTGGGGCCTTATTCCTTTGATTGGCACCAATGATGGGCCATACTTCCTTCCACTGATATAAACCTTAGAATACTATTCTTCCCACTGACACCAATGATGGGGTACTGTTCCTCCCACTGACACTAACGACGGGACACTATTCCTCCCACTGACACCAAGGATGGGACACTATTCCTCCCACTGACACCAATGATGGGGCACTATTCCTCCCACTGACACCAATGATGGGACACTATTCCTCCCACTGACACCAATGATGGTACACTATTCCTCCCACTGACACCAATGATGGGGCACTATTCCTCCCACTGATACCAATGATGGGGCACTATTCCTCCCACTGACACCAATGATGGGTCACTATTCCTCCCACTGACACCAATGATGGGACACTATTCCTCCCACTGACACCAATGATGGGTCACTATTCCTCCCACTGACACCAATGATGGGACACTATTCCTCCCACTGACACCAATGATGGGTCACTATTCCTCCCACTGACACCAATGATGGGGCACTATTCCTCCCACTGACACAATGATGGGGCATTATTCCTCCCACTGACACCAATGATGGGTCACTATTCCTCCCACTGACACCAATAATGGGACACTATTCCTCCCACTGACACCAATGATGGGGCACTATTCCTCCCACTGACATCAATGATAGGTCACTACTCCTCCCACTGACACAATGATGGGGCATTATTCCTCCCACTGACACCAATGATGGGTCACTATTCCTCCCACTGACACAATGATGGGGCATTATTCCTCCCACTGACACCAATGATGGGTCACTATTCCTCCCACTGACACCAATGATGGGGCACTATTCCTCACACTGACACCAATGATGGGTCACTATTCCTCCCACTGACACCAATGATGGGTCACTATTCCTCCCACTGACACCAATAATGGGACACTATTCCTCCCACTGACACCAATGATGGGGCACTATTCCTCCCACTGACATCAATGATAGGTCACTATTCCTCCCACTGACACAATGATGGGGCATTATTCCTCCCACTGACACCAATGATGGGGCACTATTCCTCCCACTGACATCAATGATGGGGCACTATTCCTCCTCCGACTAACTATAGGTGATTTTTACTCCCATTGGCCATAGTTATCTACTGGTCCTCTAAAGCAGGGGTCTCGAAACTGCGGCCCGAGGGCCAGATGTGGTTCTTTGCTAGCTTCTATCTGGCCCTTGGGGCACTATTCCTTCAACTGACAGCAACAATGGGGCACTTTTTCTTCCACTGATACCAATGATGGGATACTATTCCTCCTATTAATAGGGGCACTACCCCTCCTATTGACCACCAATCCTGAGGCCATATTTATTCTCAATGATGCCGACATTTTTTGCTGGTCACAATCCGGCCCTCCTAAAATCTAAAGGACAATAAACTGGCCCTTTGTTTAAAAAGTTTGGAGACTCCCCCCCTCCCCCCCCTGCTCCAAAAGATAGTTTCACATACTTGCCAGTGTTTTTATTTATTTTTTGGAACAAAATTGTAATTTGTGACAGTGTAGAAGTTACTCTAGACAATTTCCGATCTCCCTTTGTGTTCTTCATCGCAGAAAGGCCGTCTGGCCAGAAAATAATTCCTTTGTTTGCCCCCCCCCCCCCCTCCCGCGGCGTCATGTTGATTCCCATTCGCGTTTTTTTTATAGAAGTTCCCCGGATCGCTGTGACCTCTGTCAATTGAGCAGCGCCTGAGAATTCTAAGAAGATTCGGCAAAAACTTGAAGTGCAAATGGCGAGAGAGCCGGGAGAGGAGCGGAGGAACCGCGAGAGACCTCAGAGACGAGGCTTTCAATTATGAAGAGACAATATAAGGAGCGCGGCTCCGGCTGTCACTTCCCAACTTTTGATGTTATCGCTGACGAGATGTCAACGCCGGCCGCCTTCCAATCATTATTCATGAATCCCCCCGATGCACTTTGCAGAATCTCACCGCACTCGGGGGGTTATTAAACAGTTTTTTTTTTTTTTTTATACTTCTTTATCGTTGCGGCAAACAAACATCAACAACTAATAAATGTTTCAAGGTGACACGCTTTATGGTAACGAGGTGTAAAGTGGACGGGGAATAACTTGAATGCAGAAATTCACTTTCAATCCCGGTTTCCCTTTGCTGGATTTTCCTGTTAGACAAAAGGAACGAACGACGGACCGGCAAAAAAATGTCAGTTTGCGTTTCAAAAAAAACGGCAAAGAAGTGACAGTTTCCTTCTAAGTTCTTTCCAATTTGCTACTCTGTTGCCTTCATAGCAGGCTTGTCATTGGTGACAGCCGACTTAAAGGGGAAGTCCACCTAAAATTTGAGTTTTTTTAAACAACTGCAGCATGTCAAATTAGAAATTACCCAGTGGCGGCTGGTGCTCCAAATTTTTTGGGGGGCGCAAACGAACGGAAAAAAAGAAACATCAAATGCAGCCACTGTGGCCATCAATTGTCGCCACTGTGCCATCAAACACAGCCACTGTGCCATCAATTGTCGCCACTGTGCCATCAAACGCAGCCACTGTGCCATCAAACACAGCCACTGTGCGCTCAATCGTCACCACTGTGCCATCAAAAGCAGCCACTCTGCCATCAAACGCAGCCACTGTGCCATCAATCGCAGCCACTGCGACATCAAATGCAAACACTGTCCCATCAATTGTCGCCACTGTGCCATCAATTATTGCCACTGTGCCATTAAATGCAGTCACTGTGCCCATCAATTGTCGCCACTGTGCACATCAATTGTCGCCACTGTGCACATCAATTGTCGCCACTGTGCAATTAAACGCAGCCACTGTGCCATCAAACGCAGCCACTGTGCCCATCAATTGTCGCCACTGTGAAATCAATTGTTGCCACTATGAAATCAATTGTTGCCACTGTGCCCATTAATTGTCGCCACTGTGCCCATCAATTATCGCCACTGTGCAATCAAACGCAGCCACTGTGCCATCAATCGTTGCCACTGTGCCATCAAACGCAGCCACTCTGCCATCAAACACAGCCACTGTGCCATCAAAAGCAGCCACTGTGCCATCAATTGTTGCCACTGTGCAATCAAACGCAGCCACTGTGCCATCAAACGCAGCCACTGTGCCCATCAATTGTCGCCACTGTGAAATCAAACACAGCCACTGTGAAATCAACTGTTGCCACTGTGCCAATCAATTGTCGCCACTGTGCCCATCAATTATCGCCACTGTGCAATCAAACGCAGCCACTGTGCCATCAATCGTTGCCACTGTGCCATCAAATGCAGCCACTGTGCCATCAATCGTCGCCACTGTGCCATCAATCGTCGCCACTGTGCCATCAAACGCAGCCACTCTGCCAACAAACACAGCCACTGTGCCCTCAAAACCAGCCACTGTGCCATCAATTGTTGCCACTGTACCATCAAACGCAGCCACTGCAAAATCAAATGCAGCCACTGTGCCATCAATCGTTGCCACTGTGCCATCAATCGTTGCCACTGTGCCATCAAACGCAGCCACTGTACCATCAATCGTCGCCACTCTGCCATCAAACACAGCCACTCTGCCATCAAACACAGCCACTGTGCCATCAAAAGCAGCCACTATGCCATCAATTGTTGCCACTGTACCATCAAACGCAGCCACTGCGACATCAAACGCAGCCACTGTGCCCATCAATTGTCGCCACTGTGCTATCAAATGCAGCCACTGTGCCATCAACCGCAGCCATCAATTCCACATAAGCACAAAAAAAAAACGTGGTTCTTGCTTGCGGTTTGCCATCTTTGACATCAATACCGGGACAGTCCCACACCTTTGTCCCGGGCAACGTTCAGGAATCATGGTGTCACCCTTATTTGACATGTAACTCAATAAGACATTCATTACGGTGGTCAGGGGTCATAAGTGGGCTGGTCCTGGCATAGATAGAGGTGTTTGTTTTGTGGACCACTCTGGCAAGTGGGCACAGTCTTGGCACAAATGGTCCTTAGGCAGGCCTGAGGTGGATTTTAGGTGGGGTTAAGTGTGTCCCGACTCTCGGTAATCTAAAAAAGTTTACTTTTGCAAAGAGAATATATAAATAACAAAGTAAATATATATTTCCTTTGATTTGTAGCTTCAGTCCAGTTTAAAATTGTGCAGCGAGAATGAAGGTCCACCGAGCGATTAAATAAACAGAACAACTCACCACCACTATGATTTATCTGAAAATGTTATCCTTCTCTCCCGGGCTATTTTTAGAGCAGTAGCAAAGTTTGTGGCCCCGTGACGCTTTCCGCTCAGACGCACGCTAAACATCAGGAAGAGCTTGCGGTGCTCGATTAGACAGCTATCCCAGAGGTCAGCTGTGCCGGCAGATGGGCAAAGCCAAAGACCAGATTAGAGTTCTGCCGAGCTGATGCGTTATGTGCTAATGAAAGAGAGTCGCTCTATATATAGAAAGAGGACGACAAACAAGCAAACATTGTTTTTTGACTCTGATACTTCAGAGATTATCAGGGTATGATTTGCTTGTCCTCATGCTTTAATCTGCTAACTGACCCAGTATAGCTCGGAGACAAAAGACCAATGCACTTTGGCTTAACATAAAGTCTACCTGCCACATACAGTAAATACTACAGACAGCTGTTGTGTGGCTCTACCCTAGACTAGTAACTAGCGACGTCACTGTACAGTAATCTCACTGGTTCCTCTGAAATTTGTTGTCTGTAGGGCTGAACAGACTGAGCATCCAGACCCTTTAAATCTTCTGGAGGGATTGGGGCCTACAAGGGTATTTAATGTTATTTAATGAAGTGGCACAGCACATGTTGCCAAAAGTAAAGAAGATGAAGTATCTTAGGGTTAAGAGTAAAGAACCTAAAGAACCTTGGAGCTAAGATTAAAGAAGCAAACAAACATTGGGGCCATGAATAAAGGACCCAAAGAACCTTTGGGATAAGAGCAAATAACCTAAAGAACCTTGGGGCCAAGAGTGAAGTACCTAAGAACCTTGGGGCTAAGATTAAAGAAGCAAACAATAATTGGGGCCATGAATAAAGGACCCAAAGAACCTTTGGGATAAGAGCAAATAACCTAAAGAACCTTGGGGCCAAGAGTGAAGTACCTAAAGAACCTTGGGGCTAAGATTAAAGAAGCAAACAAACCTTGGGGCAATGAATAAAGGACCCAGAGAACCTTGGCGATAAGAGTAAAGAACCTAACAAACCTTGGGGCCAAGAGTGAAGAACCTAAAGAATCTTGGGGCCAAAAGTAAAGGACCTTGGAGCTAAGAGTAAAGAACTTAAAGAACCTTGGGACCAAGAGTGAAGTATATAAAGAACCTTAAGGCCATGAGTAAGAAACCTAATGAACATTTTTGATAGGAGTAAAGAACCTATAGAACCTTTGAGCCTAGAGTGAAGAACCTTGGGGCCAAGAGTAAAGAATCTGGGGACTAAGAGTAAAGAACCTAAAGAGCCTTGGGGTCATGAGAAAAGAACCTAAAGAACCTTGGGGATAAGAGTAAAGAACTTAGGGGCTAAGAGTAAAGAACCTAAAGAACCTTGGGGCCAACAGTGAAGTACCAAAAGAACCCTAAGGCCATGAGTAAGAAACCTAAAGAATATTTTTGATAGGCGTAAAAAACCTAAAGAACCTTTGAGCCTAGAGTGAAGAACCTGGGGACAAAGAGTGAAGAACCTAAAGAACCTTGGGGCCAAGAGTGAAGAACCTAAAGAACCTTGGGGATAAGCGTAAAAAACCTTGGGGCCAAGAGTAAAGAATCTGGGGACTAAAAGTAAAGAACCTAAAGAACCTTGGGGACAAGAGTGAAGAACCTAAAGAACCTTGGGGACAAGAGTGAAGAACCTAAAGTACCCTGGGGCTAAGCGTAAAGAACCTAAAGAACCTTGAGGCTAATATTAAAGAAGCAAACAAACCTTGGGGCCATGAATAAAGAATCTAAAGAACCTTGCATATAAGAGTAAAGAACCTAATAAACATTGGAGCCAAGAGTCAAGAACCTAAAGAAGGTTGGGGCCACAAGTAAAGGACCTTTGGGCTAAGAGTAGAGAACCTTGGGTCCAAGAGTGAAGTACCTAAAGAACCTTAAGGCGATGAGTAAGAAACCTAAAGAACATTTTTAATAGGAGTAAAGAACCTACAGAACCTTTGGGTGAAGAACTTTGGGGCCAAGAGTAAAGAATCTGGGGACTAAGAGTAAAGAACTTAAAGAACTTTGGGGCCAAGAGTGAAGAACCAAAAGAACCTTGGGGCTAAGCGTAAAGAGTCTAAAGAACTTTGGGGCCAACAGTAAAGAATATGGGGACTAAGGGTAAAGAACCTAAAGAACCTTGGGATCATGAGTAAAGAACCTAAAGAACATTGGGGCTAAGAGTAAAGAATATAAAGAACCTTGGGGCTTAGAGTAAAGAACTTTGGGGCTAAGAGTAAAGAACCTAAAGAACCTAGGGGCCAAGTATAAAGAACCTAAAGCTGGATACATTTCAAAGTTTGTACTAAGGAAATTGCCAGTAGGGGGAACTATGCAAGGATTAAAAGGTGTTCATGGTATACGGTACCAGCCATACTCTCATAGCGCCTAAAACTGGGTTTTCTGAGTTTTCTGAGTGTTGCTGGGGGAATCCCCCCCATGGACCTATTGTGTTCTCATGGCGGGGGGGGGGGGGGGGAGCTGCCCCTGCCAGAAGAACACATTGGTTATTGCTAGCATATACGGCTAATCTGGTTGTACCAATGTCAATCGATGGGTTGACTTGGGTACAATCAGCCTGGCCATAGATTGTTCAAATCTCGGCCAGTCCCTGTTGCCAAGAATGGAACCCTCTACAGACATCTTTGGGGGAGAGCGCAACCCACTTTTGCCACAACCGTATAACTTACATCTTTGGCGGCAAAGTGGCTCTGCTGCACAGGATCATATCGTATGTGATCCTGCACTTCCGGGTCTTGGGCGTGCAAGCACGACGCCGGCGACCTGCTCCTGCTGTGATTATACACAGTGGGAGATGATCTGAAGGTACCATGGACTTGATGTCCGTCAACACCTATCGATCATTAGGTAGAGAGCCAGGACGGTGATCTGCCTATGTAAACAGGAAAGATTGCCATTCTGTCAGTAGGGAAGGCATTGATCCTGTGTTCCTGTAAAGCAAGGACAAGGTCTGAGACCCATTTTTCGATTAGCCAAAAGGAGAAGCTTGGCCACCGAGGAGGAGGGAGGAGACGGAAGCCGTTGTGATGCCCGCAGAGTAGAGCAGGAGAAGGGAAAGCTGTCCATGATGCCTAGGGTCACCATAGATGTGGTAAGTGCTCCGGACCCGACCGACTGACTGGATCGGAGGAGTGTGAAGGGGTGTGGAGTGGCTGCAGGTGCACTGTTTGCCAACACTTCCATCAGCTGCCACTTCAGTAAGGAGCCCAAATGAACATCCAACTGCCCAAGATTAGAAAAAGCCTTCCATAACTTGTATTGATTAAGAAATATGGCTAATAATGATAAAAGTTTTAACATTAATACAACATCATCCACAGAAAACAACAAATAAGGACCTGAAATGTACTCAACATACATAAAAAGACTGGCAGACAGATTTACTCTGTTGCAGATGGACAAACAAAGCTGTAGTCTTGTGGACCTCATTAAAAAAAAAAAGTCCAACAAGCACAAACAACCATTGAATCAGCTCTGTATGTTGACAATACGTTAAGCGGTTTACTAGCATGGCCAGATCCCATACGCTTTGCCAAGCCTACCCTGCTGGCACTCTGCATGCAAGCCTTGGCATGCTTAACAGCCCGTTCATTAAAGGCAGTAAAATGGTTAACAAACTCCTTTGGCCCCCCCTCCCCCTTCCAGAGATCATTAAAAGCCAGTAAATCTCCTGCAATATGGTCCCTGTGCATTATCAGTAAAGCAGTGCAGATGTTCCATTTAAATATGTAACATCAATAGGCAGGCTTTGTCTGAATGCAGCTCAGGTTTCTAGACAACTAATTGGATAACCTGGACATGCTGGCACAAGCAGGGTCCTACAAGATCGTGCTCAGGCATTTTTTCCATCTAAAAGCAGAATCGGTATACTCTGAACTTACCACTGAGATTGGTGGACAGCAGGGCTTTTTTTGAGTAGGAACGCAGTTCCGGCACCTCCAGCTCTGAATGTATGTAATGTAATGTAATGTATGTAATGGTGCTCGGAGGTGGGTAGGGGGTGGAACCAAGGAATAGTGCTCAGAGGTGGGTAAGGAGTGGAACCAAGGAATGGTGCTCAGAGGTGTGTAGGGGGTGAAACCAATGAATGGTGCTTGGAGGTGGGTAGGGGGTGGAACCAGTGAATGCTGTTTGGAGGTGGGTAGGAGGTGGAACCCAGGAACAGTGCTCGGAGGAGGGTAGGGGGTGGAACCAATGAATGGTGCTTGGAGGTGGGTAGGAGGTAGAACCAAGGAATGGTGCTTGGAGGTGGGTAAGGAGTGGAACCAAGGAATGGTGCTCAGAGGTGGGTAGGGGGTGAAACCAATGAATGGTACTTGGAGGTGGGTAGAAGGTGGAACCAAGGAATAGTGCTCGGAGGTGGGTAGGGGGTGGAACAAATGAATGGTGCTTGGAGGTGGGTAGGAGGTGGAACTAAGGAATGTTGCTCGTAGGTGGGTAGGGGGTGGAACCAAGAAATGGTGCTCGGAGGTAGGTAGCGGGTGGAACCAATGTATGGAGCTTGGAGATGGGTATGGGGTGGACACAAGAGGTTACTCAGAAGGAGGGAGTTCCTGCACCTATTCTCTGAGAAACAGTAGAGTTAAAAAGATATGTTCAGGCTGATTTTGTGGCCCCGTCCACTCACCAGTAGCTTCCCAAACCATTCTACGCAATTGTTCACCATTTCCTGCTCTGTCATACTCAAACTTTTTTGGGAACCTGGTTCAAATTGCCGGTAGACTTCAACGTAAGGTGACCAGATTTTTATTTTTATTGGGAACTGGTAAACTATTTTATACTCATATTTTCCTCAAATTATATATGCAGTCAGTGGTGTAGTGCTGGTTGTCAGTAGGGTAATCGTGTGTCCCGGATCGCCCGGGACAGTCCCACATTTTGCAGGTCTGTCCCAGGTCCCGGGCACCTTCATTCCAGGACAATACAGTGTCCCCGAATGAAGCTGACACCCCTCCCCGCCCCTCTATCTGTTGCCCCCAAAAAAGACCACAACATCGCCACTTTACTCACTGACAGCACTTGTCCTGGCCGGGAATGTCTGGAGTGGCACAATTCCCGCCCACTGCTTGTGATTGGAGAAATCATAAATCCTGCCACTTGTGTCTAACCACAGCAGGGCAGTGTAAAGCCAGCATTGGAACAAGGTAAAACGGGTTTCGGTCAGTCAGGACAAGTGCTGTCAATGAGTAAAGTGGCAATGAGGCTGGGTTTTTTGAGGGTGTGATCAGTTCTTCTGCGTACAGCACAAGCTTATTTTTGGGAAGGGGGTCCATGAATGGGAATGTGGTCACCCTAGTTGTCAGCGCCCGGGACAAGGCAAGACATTTGCACCCCCCGCCAGACTTTTAGCACTCCCCGAGTCCCTTCCACTAGTACAGTAGTACTGGCCAACTTGATTCCTACACTGACCACTACACTGACCTACCTGATCCCTACACTGACCACTGCACTGACCTACCTGATTCCTACACTGACCTACCTGATTCCTACACTGACCTACCTGATTCCTACACTGACCACTACACTGACCTACCTGATCCCTACACTGACCACTGCACTGACCTACCTGATTCCTACACTGACCTACCTGATTCCTACACTGACCTACCTGATCCTTACACTGACCACCACACTGACCTACCTGATTCCTATACTGACCACTACACTGACCTACCTGATTCCTACACTGACCTACCTGATTCCTACACTGACCTACCTGATCCTTACACTGACCACCACACTGACCTACCTGATCCCTACACTGACCACTACACTGACCTACCTGATCCCTACACTGACCTACCTGATTCCTACACTGACCACAAAAAAAAATTACAATTATTATTTTAATCCCTTGTAAAATGTAATATAATTATTGTGAAAAAAGAAAAAATTGTAAAAATATTTTAATTATATACAATTTTACAAGGGATTAAAACAATAAAGGGTTACAATTATTTATTTTTTTAAATGGGACAGGGGAGCCAGCAGCTGTGTCTGTGTCTCTCCCTGCAGCAGTTGAAAGTTGATGGGAGGGAGAGAAACTGGTTTTCAGCTGCTGCAGAGTTACATAGGGCATCCTGTAATTGCCCCTCTATCCGACCGCACTGATTCACTCTGCTGTTTGGGATGCCTGTGAGCCCGGGCCCGCTACAGGAGGACTGGTGGTCCCCCCCTATCAGCAGCCCTGTATATACAGTATCTATATATATCACGCTCTCTCTCTCTCTCTCTCTCTCTCTCTCTATATATATATATATATATATATATATATATATATATATATATATATATCTAGGGCCCGGATTCACGTAGGGGGCATATCTTTAGAGCGGCGTAGCGCATCTAAAATACGCTACGCCGACGTAACTTAGAGAGGCAAGTGTAGTATTCACAAAGCACTTGCTCCGTAGGTTGCGGCAGTGTAGCGTAAATTGGCCGGCGTAAGCCCGCCTAATTCAAAGTAGGAAGGAGGTGGGCGTCATCTATTTAAATTAAGTGTGACCCCATGCAAATGAATGGCCGATTAAACGGCGCATGCGCGCGCATGCTCAGAATCACGTTGCAAATACTGCCTAAGATACGTCGGCTCAATGCCTACGACGTGGACGTAACCATGCCATGCCCTATTCACGTAGTACTACGTAAACGACGTAAAAGACGCCGGCTGTTCCGACGTCCATACCTTTGAATGGGTTGCGCCACCTATATGGTGGAATAACTTTACGCCGGACGTAACCCTTAAGCAAACCGCATATCTTTTCCGCCTGGCGCATCTACGTTCGTGAATCGGCGTATATCTTACTCATTTGCATATTTAACATGGGAACGCTGAATGCGTCCAGCGTAACTATGCGCCCAAGATACGGCGGCGTAGGCAAGTTACGTCGGGCGGCTGAAGCCTTGTTTTACAGCCTATCTAGCTTCGCGAATCGGCGTAAAAGTACGACGGCGCACATTTGTACTTACGACGGCATATCTGGAGATATACGCCGGCGTAAAGCTACCTGAATCTGGCTATATATATATATATATATATATATATATTAGGGTTGTCCCGATACCGATACTAGTATCGGTATCGGGACCGATTCCGAGTATTTGCGGGAGTACTTGTACTCCCGCAAATACCCCCGATACCAAAATAGAATACTCCCCCCCCCCCTGCCGCCGCCGTGCATAGACACTCCCCCCTTGCTCGTGATTGGACGGATCCGTCCAATCGCGTGTCTATACATGGCGCCGCGGGTATGTGTTGCACGGGGATTAACCCTGCAGCAGCGGCGGCGGCGGAGGTATGGGGGACATGACATGGCTGCATATGTGGGGGGACATGACATGGCTGCATATGTGGGGGGACATGACATGGCTGCATATGTGGGGGGACATGACATGGCTGCATATGTGGGGGGACATGACATGGCTGCATATGTGGGGGACATGACATGGCTGCATATGTGGGGGGACATGACATGGCTGCATATGTGGGGGGACATGACATGGATGCATATGTGGGGGACATGACATGGCTGCATATGTGGGGGGACATGACATGGCTGCATATGTGGGGGGACATGACATGGCTGCATATGTGGGGGGACATGACATGGCTGCATAAGTGGGGGGACATGACATGGCTGCATATGTGGGGGGACATGACATGGCTGCATATGTGGGGGGACAGGACATGGCTGCATATGTGGGGGGACATGACATGGCTGCATATGTGGGGGAACATGACATGGCTGCATATGTGGGGGGACATGACATGGCTGCATATGTGGGGGGACATGACATGGATGCATATGTGGGGGGACAGGACATGGCTGCATATGTGGGGGGACATGACATGGATGCATATGTGGGGGACATGACATGGATGCATATGTGGGGGACATGACATGGCTGCAATATGTGGGGGGACATGACATGGCTGCATATGTGGGGGGACATGACATGGCTGCAATATGTGGGGGACATACATGGCTGCAATATGTGGGGGGACATGACATGGATGCATATGTGGGGGACATGACATGGATGCATATGTGGGGGACATGACATGGATGCATATGTGGGGGACATGACATGGCTGCATATGTGGGGGGACATGACATGGCTGCAATATGTGGGGGACATACATGGCTGCAATATGTGGGGGGACATGACATGGATGCATATGTGGGGGACATGACATGGCTGCATATGTGGGGGGACATGACATGGCTGCAATATGTGGGGGACATACATGGCTGCAATATGTGGGGGGACATGGCTGCAATATGTGGGGGGACATGGCTGCATTTGGGGACACGTTTAAAAAAAGTATTGGTATTCGGTATCGGCGAGTACATGAAAAAAACTATCGGTACTTGTACTCGGTCCTAAAAAAGTGGTATCGGGACATCCCTAATATATATATATATATATATATATATCGATCTCTCTCTCTCTCTCTCTCTCTCTATATATATATATATATATCTAGCTCTTTCTCTCTCTAGATAAATGTATATATTTCCATAGATATAGAGATAGATATATAATTATTTTATCTATTATTTCTTCATTTGCAGCTCATTTCCTGTCCAGTAATACAGTAATAGATGTCCTCCATAGAATTCATTTGTTAAAGGTTACATAAAAAAAAAATATATATATATATATATATATATATGTATATATATATATATATATATATATATATATATATATATATATATATATATATATATTATGTAACCTTTAACAAATGAATTCTATGGAGGACATCTATTACTGTATTACTGGACAGGAAATGAGCTGCAAATGAAGAAATAATATTGAATACTTTATCTCTTTGGTTCTCAATACCTTCTGTCCTGTTAATCTCCTGAAACCCTCACGTACTTCTCTAAGATTATCATTAAAAATCTCCTCTAATAACACGGACCGGTCCAAGAGAAATGAGGAAATGAATGGGCGATGGCCTTGTAGAAATTCACACCAACGACCGTTTTTTTTGCGAGTCTTCCAATATGGAATTTGTCAAGTCGCAAACGACACAACCCTGCCGGTAAATACAGCTGAATTCATGTCGATTTTAATTAAAAGCCTCATTACCAGCCATGTAAAGTTCTTAGGAGGCGACATTTCATTTAAAGTAGAGCGTCTCGGCCATATTGCGACTTTCAGGCTGATAAAATTAACGCTTCTGTTAAATAAACTCCAAGGAAGAAGGGAGATCTTCTTTTTTTTTTTTACGATGGGGAGAAGAGGGGAGCGTTGTCTGTTCCGAATCATTTGACGACTTAGCGGAGAGCGGCATGGGGCGATGAAATATGTCGGACAAGCTGTCTTTGCTGATTGCCATTTCCAACACATCTGGCAAGACACGGAGCCACTGATTAAAGCCATCAATATGTGGTGACAACCAAATCACTGGCTCTTATTACCAGCTCTTTATAGAGAAACAATGTACAATTCAACATTTTATCAGCCGTTGCCTGTAAGAAGATGAACTGTCATTAATCTGTACAGCTCCCCCTCTGGTCTCCATTGGAACTGCATGACATCATTAAAGTAGATATGAACTTTAACAATGATGTTCTATTATTTGCTTTTTTTTTTATCTGTTAAATGTACCATTGAAATATTATTTTTAAATATTCTGCGATTGTGCAAAACAAAAAAAAAAACTTGTCAGAACTGAGTGTGATGTCATACTTTTACTGATCTTGTCCAATCAGAGAGAGAGGATAAGTCACCTCTGAACCTGTTGCTTAGGTAGTGTAAGTGTAAATGGCCTCAGCCCTTGCCACTCCATCCATGCCACTGTTGTGTTTTACTCCGCCCAACCAGGGCTTGGTCAAGCCCCGGCTGGTGGGGCAAAACGCATCAGTATGTGGCTGGAGTGGCGTTTGTTGAGGCCACATACAGTACACTACCTAAGCACTGGGTCGGTTGAGCGGTGACTTATCCTCTCTTTCCATGTTGGACTCATACTGAATGCTACATATGTGCTCGCTCCCTCAACTACAAGACCAGCGGGAAAACCCTTTACCTTCCTACATATGTGCTCGTTCCCTCAACTACATGACCAGTGGGAAAACCCTTTACCTTCTTACATATGTGCTCGCTCCCTCAACTACAAGACCAGCGGGAAAACCCTTTACCTTCCTACATAGGTGCTCGCTCCCTCAACTCCATGACCAGCGGGGAAACCCTTTACCTTCCAGCTTGGACCGGCATTACAAGTGTCGTCCAATCAGAGAACGCTTTGAATGCATTGAGAATCTGTGCCGACTGGCTGACCTGTCTTCGGAATGCAGCTGGGCAGCCGCTCGGCACGGGAAGCGTAAGCAAGTGGAGATCACTGGTGCACGGGGTCTTCTTCAGTGATTTTCCAGCCCCCAGGGGCATCAGCCATCTATGGTATGTAAATAGTTACATTGGTCCAAGCTGGACCAATATGACTATGTATACATTATTCATGCCAGGAATTTATCTGTAAGTTAACCCAGAGTGCTTAGAGAATCCTTTGTCATGTATTAAATGTTTATTTGTGTCATGGACATGCAATGATGTCTGGCAGCTTACCTTCTCCTGAAGTGTCCATTAGAGGCCTGACTCTCTTTCTGGCTGCCTTTTATCATCTCTCCTCCCTGTATGGCCACACCCCAGGTTATCCCAGGAAGTCTATATTAACTGTTGCACTGCAGTTCTGCTTTGCTGTTCAACTTTGTTTGTTAGCTTGAGTTCCTGTCTGCCATGTGTTACGTTTACTTTTCTGTGTACCGAATTTGGCTCGTCTCTGACTATTCCTGTTTGCCTGTGACCCTGACATTTGGCCTGTTCCTTGGTTACCCTCATCTGCCTGTTGCCCCAACATCGGCTTACCCATCACTATCCCTTGTGTCCTCTGTGGCTGCTTCCCCTCTCTCCCTACGGAGTGTGACCTGGGGGACCCCAGGGGCCGCGACCTGGGTTCAGTTGCAGCGAAGGCCATCCTCACCACTAGAGGCTCTGGTTAACACCTGCGGGACCTTAGACTCCTCGCCCTGGGGAATCTTGGGCTCACGTTTCCTGTCCATCTGCAGCAGTCAGCTATTAGGTTTACTACCTTGCGGTGCACTCCTGTCTCCAACGGGGTGCATCTGTCATCTGGCTACAGATAACCTGCCAATTTATCAAAGTTGGCATTCACTCCTCACCCCTGCAGCTGCCACTGGCTGACATAGGAAAGCCTAATCACGTGACAGCATCAGAGCAGCCTGAAAATAGCCATATAAACTATACATCTGTTTTTCATACATGTTATCCAGCATAGGTGTTAGGAGAGGGGAGGGGGGGATTTTTAGGGCTATTTAAGTATAAGCTTCACCCTCGTTCTCATGTTCCCTCCTCTGCACTCTTCCTCCCCTCCACTGTTAACATTGGCTTTTTTTTGATTATTTTACAAACTCTTCTACCCCTCCTGCACATCACATATCCCAAAAGGCATTAGCTTGAATTGAAAAAAGAGGAGGTGAACCTAGCGAACCCAGAATAGCCGACGGCTTCCTGATGACATCACACATGAAGATGGCGGTGCGGGACAAAATATGGGGCAGAAAGGAGGAGGATCTCAGCAGGACACCGCTGGATCCAGTGGGTGGGTGAGAATGTTACCTGTGCAGAACCCACAACCAGATAAGAAAACAAAAAAATGATGGGAGGGGGAGGGGTGAAGGACCGCTTTAAGTTTAGGCTGAAATTCTATTTTAAGTTTAACCCACAGTGCTCCAAGAATCCATTGTCATATATTAAATGTTAATTTATCAAACAAAGGTCAGTGGCATTCTGTAAGGGATTTTTTGTTTTCAAAACAGCTAAAAAGTAGCCATGCAAATTGCTGTAGAGCAGGCATGTCCAAAGTCCGGCCCACGTTCCGGTTTTGAACGGCCCGCCTGGTTATTTGGACATATATATCTTTTGTGGCCCCTGACGATCTCCCAGTGTCTGAGCCTCAAAAGATGTATACGCCTTGGAGGGAACAGGGAGGGAACAGGGAGGAGGCGGGACGAGTGCCATAGACACACAGGAGAATTTCCTGTTTACGCACGGCCTCTGTAATAGGAAGTCCCGTCTCTGGCTCCCATGGATCTGACGAAACAGCTGACGCTGTGAAACGCGTAATCTGATTGGCTGTCGGGGACCCCCGCGTCACTTCCGGTGCGACGACGATACGCCGCGCTCCACGGTGGAACGCACGCCGCATCAGATGGTTCTTCCTGGTCTCCGCTTCTACATTACCAAACTTGCGGCTCATAGCCCTGGACGAGGACTCTTCCCGGAGAACTGCTACTGGTGACCCCGGACCTATATGCACAAGGCCTGTATTACTCCATGTTTGTGAGTAGTCACTTTACTGTTTTTGATTGATTTGTGAATAAACATCGATATACTGCACTTAGATTGGGGCATCTTTTTCTTGTGTTCCCGTCTCCGGCGCTGCCATTGGACAACTGTTTTGTCCATTAAAAGAGTCGGGACTTTCTATTAAAGAGGCCACCAAGTAAACAGGATATTCTCCTGTAGGTAATCTTTGGCGCTCGTGAGTGCATTCCTGGCAATGGTGGGTGCTGCATTACTGGCAATGGTGGGTGCTGCATTCCTGGCAATATTGGGTCTGCAAATAGGCAGGTTTGAGGCTGCAGAAGGGCACTGACCCTTATTTTGCTTCACTGTTATTTATTTACATTTTGATTTTTTTCCTGAAACTTCGCTCTTAAAGTGAAGATGCGTGTTATACGCCAATAAGATATATCCAAATAATACGCCTGAGTTCATCTCTTTACTCGCACACAGCCACAAGGGCAAGAGAATTCTTGTTGGGCAGTGTATTAGTGCTTGAATGAACACCGAATTTTAATAGTTCGAAAAATATCAGACAAAATGGTCGGCCCTCGCGCATGTTCACTTCGTCTAATTCGGCCCTCGTTGAAAATAGTTTGAACACCCCTGCTGTAGAGTGTAGAAGACTAGAATGCCATCTGCTGGCTGGGTAAAAGACTACATTATACAAATATGAATCTCTAAATAATATTAATCTTAAAAATTATAATATAAAATATTTTATATTTATTAATTCAGAAAAGAAAGTGTATATATATTTAATATAATAAATAAAACAATTCAAAAGTATATATATATATATATATATATATATATATATATATATATGTTTATATATATATATATATACCGTATATATAAAATGATAATGAAAAAAAGGAAAAAAACACACACAAAACCACTATACCTTCCCTTTTGCATTTCATTATTGACTTTCCCATTACTGTCATTCACCTCTCAGACTGATAGAAAAGATCTGAATTTTCAGAGAGGTAATGGACGGAGGAAAATTAAAACCATTTGTAGGAAGCGTCCCCCCCGGACAGGGACGGGATGTCTCCTGATATGTGAGGGATTGGAGTTGATCTCACACTGGAACTGGGGAAAGTCAAAGCAAATTCAATTTAAAGGCGATCTGCTTTCTAAAACGCAGATTTTCTGACATAGATAGAACTTCACGAGAGACGCCCCAGAGGAGCCGATAATCAAATTATTCAGAATATCAATGGAAACATTACGCAGAAGAAGCTACAAAATAAATGACATCCTCAAGATTCAGAACGAGATTCGCCCATCGCCTAGTAAAAGCAAAGTATTGATTATAATCACAGATGAGAATGTGGCGATATGTAACAACAATGAACTTCTCTTATTTCTTCCCTTTTGGTCTGTTAAGAAAATAATTGAACGTTTTCTGTTAAAGAGGAACTGAAGTCCGCTCACATAATTTGCCTGGGCAGGAAGCGGGTAAAAGTGCCCGGTATTGAGGAGGTTACGTTGAGGTTCGGGGTCTGTAGTGTCTTTTTTGTTGCCATTAAAATATGTTTCTTTCTATGTTATCTTGTCAGGAAACGTTTTTCTTTACTTGCTGATGTAAGCACGCTTGTTTTTGTTTAATTGTTGTTTATTTATTATATTATTATATAACTCTCACATATACCACAGCACTGTACAGAGATCACTGAGCCAGTCACATCAGTCTCTGTACCAGAGGAGCTTACACTCTAATGCCCCCCCCCCCCACAGTCACACTAACAGGTCACCTGTGGCCAGATGACAAATGCACCCCGTTGGAGACAGGGGTGCACCGCAAGGTAGTGAACCCTATAGCGGACTTCTGCGGATGGACAGGAAGCATGAGCCCAAGATTCCCCAGGGCGTGGAGTCTAAGGTCCAGCAGGTGTTCCCCAGAGCCTCTAGTGGTGAGGATGGCCTTCGCTGCAACTGAACCCAGGTCGCGGCCCCCGGAGTCCCCAATGTCACGCTCCGTAGGGAGAGGGGGGAAGCAGCCAATCAGGACACAAGGGATCGTGAAGGGTAAGCCGGGGCAACAGGCATGAGGATAACCAAAGGACAGGCCAAGTGTCAGGGTTACAGGCAAACAAGAGTAGCCAGGGACAAGCCAAAATCGGTACACAGAGAGATTAACATAGCACACGGCAAGCAGGAACACAAGCTAACAAACAACGTTGATCAGCAATGCAGAACTGCAGTGCACTGGTTAAAATAGAGTTCCTGGAATGGCCTGGGGTGGAGCCATACAGGAAGGAGAGATGATAAAGGCAGCCAGATGAGGGGGCCTGGCCTCTAAGATGAACACATTTAGAGCAAGGTAAGCTGCCAGACATTACTGCATATCCATGACACACACACTATAATTATTATTATACATTTATGTAGCGCCAACATATTTCGCAGTGCTGTACAGAGAACACTGAGCCATTCACATCAGTCTCTGTACCAGAGAAGCTCACACTCTAATGTCCCCTCCTCCACAGTCACATACTATTATTATTATTATTATTATACATTTAGCTCTGACATATACCGCAATGCTGTACAAAGAACACTTCTGGAAATTCCGAATTTCCGAATTTCCGAAAAAGCAAAAAAAGGATGAAACGAAAACGAAAAAAAAACGAAATTTTGCAATTTCGATATTTTCGAAATTCGGAAATTCGGAATTTTCACAATCCGAATGTCCGAAAATCCGAATGTCCGAAATACAGAAATTTGGAAATTCAAAAATGTGGATATTCTGAAAAACGAAAATTTGGAAATTCGAAATTTCATAAATTGAAAAATTCGGAAATACGGAAATTCGAAATTTCGGAAATACGAAAATTCGGAATTAACAAATTTCTCAAAATTCATAAAAAAACTATTTTGAAACTAAACGAATTGCACATGTCTACGCTCTACTGCCCCCCACAGTCACACATTATCATAATACATTTATATAGCTCTGACATATAGGAGAAGAGAGAAGATCCAATTTTAAAATAAATTCTGATTGGCTGTTAAGGATTGCTGCCATTAAACACGCCTATTCTATTGGCAGAAAAATGCGGTGTTGCCCCTTTATCACCAGAAAAGTAACACTTTTTGTGCTTTACCTTAAAAGTTGCTTGTGATGCCCCCCTTCCACGTGTATGGAGGTACATGGTGGTCCACCGCCCCGCAGAGTCTTATTAGTAGACAAGTAAATGCCTGCAGTGTAACGAGTTACTTTCATACGCAAAGAACGGTTCTCAAGCAGATGTTCCTAATATTTCTGACAATCTCAGGGGACCTCCACATATGTTTGCTTAGCAGTGCAGATTACTCCGTCAATTTACTTACTCGCTATTTCAACCTTCACTTTTTTTTTTTTTTCGCTAACTGTGTAATGATTTATAGGTGGGGGGAATACTCCATCCATACATGGATTCGAACCGTCATTTATCATTGTTTGAACTGTCCATGTTGCCGGTGGTGGTAGAGTGCAAAGTGCATTGGACATTCACCATCGCTGGCCCAATGATTAGAAAATGATCATCAGAAATAAATCATAAGGAAAAATAGGGATTCACAGAGACAATTCTGGCTAGGGAAGAGCAAACGGTTTGGATGAACATCGGAACGTTTGCTCATTCTGACCCCCTATTCGGCAGAAGCTGAGGGTCATATATAGAAGCTTTATGTCTACTATTCCTGTAAATGAGAGCTTCCCACTGTCAATGGTTGCTAGGGAAGCAGCAGGTGCTGGCACCCTCTAGATCTCTAGCAACCACCGCCGTCAATGGCTTTTATTGGATTACATCAGGGGTGCCCAACCAGTGGCCTGGGGGCGGAGCCCTCTGATGTGGCCCGCGGAGCCCTCTGATGTGGCCCGCGGAGCCCTCTGATGTGGCCCGCGGAGCCCTCTGATGTGGCCCGCGGAGCCCTCTAATGTGGCCCGCGGAGCCCTCTGATGTGGCCTGCAGAGCCCTCTGATGTGGCCTGCAGAGCCCTCTGATGTGGCCCATGGAGCTCTCTGATGTGGCCCATGGAGCCCTTTGATGTGGCCTGCAGAGCCCTCTGATGTGGCCCACAGAGCCCTCTGATGTGGCCCGCAGAGCCCTCTGATGTGGCCCATGGAGCTCTCTGATGTGGCCCGCGGAGCCCTTTGATGTGGCCTGCGGAGCCCTCTGATGTGGCCCACAGAACCCTCTGATGTGGCCCGTGGAGCCTTCTCATGTGGCCGCAGAGCCCTCTGATGTGGCCCGCAGAGCCCTCTGATGTGGCCCACGGTGCTCTCTGATGTGGCCCGCGGAGCCCTCTGATGTGGCCCGCAGAGCCCTCTGATGTGGCCCACAGAGCCCTCTGATGTGGCCCGTGGAGCCTTCTCATGTGGCCGCAGAGCCCTCTGATGTGGCCCGCAGAGCCCTCTGATGTGGCCCACAGAGCCCTCTGATGTGGCCCACAGAGCCCTCTGATGTGGCCCGCGGAGCCTTTTCATGTGGCCGCAGAGCCCTCTGATGTGGCCCGCAGAGCCCTCTGATGTGGCCCATGGAGCTCTCTGATGTGGCCTGTGGAGCCCTCTGATGTGGCCTGTGGAGCCCTCTGATGTGGCCCGCAGAGCCCTCTGATGTGGCCCGCAGAGCCCTCTGATGTTGCCCCGCAGAGCCCTCTGATGTGACCCGCAGAGCCCTCTGATGTGACCTGCAGAGCCCTCTGATGTGGCCCATGGAGCTCTCTGATGTGGCCCGCAGAGCCCTCTGATGTGGCCCGCGGAGCTCTCTGATGTGGCCCGCAGAGCCCTCTGATGTGGCCAGCGACCTCCTGTGATGGAATAGAATAGAATACTGTTATTAAAGGAAAGTTTATTACTAAAATCACAGTGTATATATGGGCATATCTGTTCTGCAGTGGTTACTGGGCTGCTTTCAAACT
This sequence comes from Rana kukunoris, assembly GCA_029574335.1. Lineage (NCBI taxonomy): Eukaryota > Metazoa > Chordata > Amphibia > Anura > Ranidae > Rana > Rana kukunoris. Next base: position 221,442,768 of record CM056055.1, on the reverse strand, counting down.
GATCCGCAGGTGCAGAGCAGTGCACCTGCGTGTTACCTGCACTGAGCCATAGGTCCCTTTGACACGGTAAGTCCGACCCAATTGGACCCTCCTTTATACCACCAAAGGAAAGCTCTATTTGTGTGGAAAAAAAATGATATACATTTCATTTGGGTACAGCATTGCATGACCGCACAGTTACTAGTTGAAGGTAGCGCAGTGCTGAATAGCAAAAAAAAAATGACCTGGTCATGAAGGAGGGAAAATTTCCTTCCTGTTTTACCATAATAAGTCCATGTTTGTGCCGCAAAGGGAAGCAGACTCATTGGTGAAGCCAAAGAAACAGAAACATACATACCCGAAGATTCACCCCTCCGCCTTTCAATTAAATTGGAGGTCTTCGTTAACCTCTTAAGGACCCCCTACTGTCTATATACGTCGGCAGAATGGCACGGCTGGGCACAAGCACATACCTGTACGTCCTCTTCAAGTGCCCAGCCATGGGGTCCCTGACCGCGCCCGCGGGATCCGCAGGCCCAATCGCCGCTGGTGTCCCGCGATCGGTCACAGGAGCTGAAGAACGGGGAGAGGTGAGTGTAAACACAGCTTCCCCGTCCTTTATTGTGGCAGTGTCAGTGATCGTGTGTTCCCTGATATAGGGAAAGGCTATCAATGACGTCACATGTCCAGCCCCGCCCCCCTACAGTTAGAAACACATATGAGGTCACACTTAACCCTTACAGCGCCCCCTAGTGGTTAACTCCCAAACTGCAATTGTCATTTTCACAGTAAACAGTGGATTTTTATAGCACTTTTTGCTGTGAAAGTGACAATGGTCCCAAAAACGTGTCAAAATTGTCCGCCATAATGTCGCAGTCACGAAAAAAAAAAATCGCTGATAGCCGCCATTAGTAGTAAAAAATAAATATTAATAAAAATGCCATAAAACTATTCCCTATTTTGTAAACGCTATCAATTTTGCGCAAACCAATCGATAAACGCTTATTGTGATTTTTTTTAACCAAAAATATGTAGAAGAATATGTATCGGCCTAAACTGAGGGAAAAAAAAATTTTTTTTTTTAAATATATTTTTGGGGATATTTATTACAGCAAAAAGTAAAAAATATTGTGTTTTTTTTTCAAAATTGTCGCTCTATTTTTGTTTATAGCGCAAAAAATAAAAACCGCAGAGGTGATCAAATACCACCAAAAGAAAAGCTGTATTTGTGGGAAAAAAAGGACGCCATTTTTGTTTGCGAGCCACGTCGCACGACTGCGCAATTGTCAGTTTAAGCATCGCAGTGCCGGAAGCTGGTTAAAGGGTCATTAAAGGAAAACATTTTTTTAGCTAAATAGCTTCCTTTACCTTACTGCAGTCCTGGTTTCATGTCCTCATTGTTAGTTTTTGCTGTAATTCTCCTCTGTTCTGCACACTTCCTGGTTGTCTGTTTCTTTATAAAAAAAAGTCCTGGGAGCTTCTCTCTGTGGTCACTAATCAAGGAGGTGTGATTACTGTGGGCCAGATTCTCATATATTTGCGGCGGCGTAGCGTAAGCCATTTACACTACGCCGCCGCTGCGTACTAGAGCAAGTGCTTTATTCTCTAAGCACTTGCTCCGTAGTTTGCGTTGGCGTCTCGTAAATCGCCAAGCGTAAACCCGCGCAATTCAAATGGGGCGGCTTGTATTTAAATTAAGCGCGCCCCCGCGTCGCACGAACTGCGCATGCGCCGGCCGGGGAAAAAGCCCAGTGCGCATGCTCCAGCTCACGTCGGGAAGCGTTGTTGAAACCGACGTCAAATCGACGTGAGCGTCATTTACGCAAGTCCCTATTCGCGAACGAGTTAGTAAAACGACGTAAGCGACGGAAAAAGCCGACGCTGACCCGACGCCATACTTAACATGGCGTCCGACGGGACACGACGGCATCCGACGGGACCTCGTAAGGTTACTCCACATAGAAGCTGGGGTAACCTTACGAGTTCGTAAACGACGTACGCGACAACGGGGCGGCGTAAAAGCGATTGAGAATCGGCGTACTACTTCATTTGCATATGCAAATGAAAAAACAACATAAAGGCCACCTAGTGGCCGGAGTTGTCATTACACCTACGATCCGAAAGTGTAATTGTATTACACTTGTCGGATGTAGAAGCGTATCTATGCAAAAGTGATGCTAAGCATCTAAGGACAAAAAAAAGGCGATACGACGGGGTATCTGAGATACTCCGTCGTAACGCCTCTGAGAATCTGGCCCTGTGTGTCTAAAACCCCTCAGAACCAATCAGTTTCATTTTAAAAACAAACACTGCCCTGTATTGGCTCTGTGTCTCTGTACTTCACACAAGCATGAAACTAGATGAAAAACGAAACTGAAACTGCAGGCACATTATATGATTGATTATTAATTTTTTTATCATTTTTAAAAGGAATCAGTTCACTATTATGGGCCAGATTCTCTAAGAATTCCGGCGGCGTAGCGTAAGCCAGTTACACTACGCCGCCGCATTGTACTAGAGCAAGTGCTTTAGGGCCAGATTCTCAGCGGCGTTACGACGGAGTATCTCAGATACCCCGTCGTATCGCCGTTTTTCTTGTCCTCGTATCTATGCACGTGATGCTTAGCATCACTTTTGCATAGATACGCTTCTACATCCGACAAGTGTAAAACCATTAGGCCTCGTACACACAAGGGGATATGTCCGCTGAAAACGGGCCGATGGACCGTTTCAGCAGACATCTCCGCTCGTGTGTATGGGCTAGCGGACAGATTTCTCCACCCGACAGATTTCAAAGCATGCTTTGAAATCCATCCGGTGGAATCTGTCCGCCCGACATGTCTGCTGGTTAGTACACTTACCAGCAGACATGTCGTCCCCCACCGCCGCCGCGCCGCCGCCGAATGGATTCGGCGCATGCGCGGAAGTGTTTAACTTCCTGGTGCGGTGACGTGATGGTGACGTGGCGGCGTCAACGTCACCGCCGCGTCACCGCGCTGTCCGGCGGAGGGGAATTTGAAACGATGGCGTGTACACGCCATCGGATCAAACTCCCGATCGGACATATCCGATGGAAATGGTCCGCGGACCGTTTTCATCGGATATGTCCGATCGTGTGTACGAGGCCTAACACTTGCAGATCGTAGTTGTAATGACAACTCCGGCCACTAGGTGGCCTTTACGTTGTTTTCGCATTTGCATATGCAAATGAGGCTAGTACGCCGATTCCCGATCGCTTTTACGCCGCCCCGTCGTCGCGTACGTCGTTTTCGTTCGCGTAAGGTTACCCCAGCTTCTATGAGGAGTAAAATTACGAAGTACCGTCGGATGCCGTCAGGTCCCGTCGGATGCCATGTTAGGTATGGCATCGGGTCAGCGTCGGCTTTTTCCGTCGCTTACGTCGTTTTACTAACTCGTTCGCGAATAGGGAGTTGCGTAAATGACGCTCACGTCGTTTTGACGTCGGTTTCAACTACGCTTTCCGACGTGAGCTGGAGCATGCGCACTGGGCTTTTTCCCCGGCCGGATCATGCACAGTTAATTCGACGCGGGGGCGCGCTTAATTTAAATACAAGCCGCCCTGTTTGAATTGCGCGGGTTTACGCTGCGCGATTTACGCGACGCAGGCGAAACCTACGGAGCAAGTGCTTTGAGATTAAAGCACTTGCTCTAGTACGATGCGACGGCGTAGTGTAACTGGCTTACGCTACGCCGCCGAAATTCTTAGAGAATCTGGCACTTAATCTCAAAGCACTTGCTCCGTAGTTTTCGCCTGCGTTGCGTAAATCGCGCAGCCTAAACCCGCGCAATTCAAATGGGGCGGCTTGTATTTAAATTAAGCGCGCCCCAGCGTTGAATGAACTGCGCATGCGCCGGCCGGGGAAAAAGCCCAGTGCGCATGCTCCAGCTCACGTCGGAAAGCGTCGTTGAAACCGACGTCAAAACGACGTGAGCGTCATTTACGCAACTCCCTATTCGTGAACGAGTTTGTAAAACGACGGAAAAAGCCGACGCTGACCCGACGCCATACTTAACATGGCATCCGACGGGACCCGACGGGACCCGACGGCATCCGACGGTACTTCGTAAGGTTACTACACATAGAAGCTGGGGTAATCTTACGCGAACGAAAACGACGTACGCGACGACAGGGCGGCGTAAAAGCGATCGGGAATCGGCGTACTAGACTCATTTGCATATGCAAATGGGAAAACAACGTAAAGGCCACCTAGTGGCCGGAGTTGTCATTACAACTACGATCCGCAAGTGTCAGGCCGTATACACACGGCAGGGAACCTCGACGGGCAGAACACATCGTTCCGCCCGTCGAGGTTCCCTGCCGGCCGTCGAAATCGGCGACCCGCCCGTCGGGAAGGGCAACCAGCCATTCTTCCAGGCGCGCCGTCGAGCAAATAGAGAGCGTGCTCTCTATTTCTGCTCGACGGGCTTCCCGACGGGAAGCTCGCCGAGAGCGTACACACGGCCGAGGTCCTCGCTGGAATGCAGCTTCCAGCGAGGTTCTCGCTGGTTTCCAGCGAGAACCTCGGTCGTGTGTACGCCGCCTAATGGTTTTACACTTGTCGGATGTAGAAGCGTATCTATGCCAAAGTGATGCTAAGCATCACGCGCATAGATACGAGACAAAAAAAACGGCGATACGACGGGGTATCTGAGATACTCCGTCGTAACGCCGCTGAGAATCTGGCCCTATGGGTCAGATTCAGGTAGATGAGAGCATCTTTGCTCTGGAGTAACGCTTCTCATTTACGTTACTCTGCCGAAATTTTAGGAGCAAGTGCTGTTATTCATGAAGCACTTGCTCCTAAAGTTGCGGCAGCGCATCTCAAATGAGCCGGCGGAATTCAAATTGGGCGGGTACGGGGCGTGTAGTATTCAAACTAAGCGCGATCCCGCGGCGAACGTACTGCGCATGCGTCGAGTGTCAATGCATCCCAGTGCGCATGCTCCAAATTCTGTCAGTGAACGTCAATGACGTCACATCCCCATTCATGAACGTTTTACGCAAACGACGCGATTTTTTTTTTCCCGACGCGATGACGACGGCTATACTTAACATAGGATACTCCACTAGGGGGCTGCTTTATCTTTACGTCGCGTATCGCTTACGGAAACGTCGGAAAGTCACTGCGTCGCGCCCGAAAACGATCGTGAATTTCCGATTCCCGCTGATTAACATATTTTTTCAGCGTAAATCAGCGGGAACGCCCCCGGGGCCATTTTTAAATTAAATTTGTGATACGATGGCGGAATTCAATTGCGCCGATCGCATCGGAACACCAACCCGGCGTTTCTTGTTTTCTGGTTACAGAAAACAAAAACGCCGGCTTAAAGTGACAGTTAGGCTGGAGTATCACAGATACTCCAGCCTAACTCTACCTGAATCTGGCCCTATGGGCCAGATTCAGCAAAGGTTACGCTGGCGGATCGAGTGATCCGCCAGCCTAACTGTGGCTTTGAGCCGGCGTTTCTGTTTTCTGTAACCAGAAAACAAGAAACGCCGGGTTGAAGTTCCGATGCGAGCAGCGTAACTGAGTTTCGCCATCGCATCGTTACTTCAACTTAAAAATGGCGCCGGGGGCGTTCCCGCCGATTTACGCTCAAAAAATATGTTAATGAGCGGAAATCGGCAATTCACGATCGAAATCCGGCGCGACGCAATGACGATACGACGTTTCCGGATGGAATACGCGGCGCATAGATATACCTACATGGGGCTGGAGTATCCTATGTTAGGTATAGGCGTCGTCATCGCGTCGGGAAAAAAAAAAAAAAACGTTGCTTGCGTAAAACGGTCATGAATGGGAATGTGACGTCATTGACGTTCATTCACAGATTTTGGAGCATGCGCACGGGGATGTTTTGACACTCGACGCATGCGCAGTACGTTGGCGGCGGGATCGCGCGTAGTTAGCATACTACACGCCCCGTACCCGCGACATTTGAATTCCGCCGGCTCATTTGTGATGCGCTGCCGCAACTTTAGGAGCAAGTGCTTCGTGAATGACAGCACTTGCTCCTAAAATTTCGGCAGCGCAACGCAAATCAGAAGCGTTACTCCAGAGCAAAGATGCTCTGGAATACGTGAATCTGGCCCTATGTCTCTATACCCTGTAAACAGTCATTTCAGCAAAAAACATTTTTCCCTTTACAACTCCTTTAAATGAAATGGGAGGTCTTCGTTAATTAACATTTTCACATACATGCTAAACGCCATCTTTAGTTACACCGAGCAAATTCCCCATAAAACCCTTCAAACGCGCTCATTGAACAAGTAATTATTTCCTGTTTTCGCCCCCGCGCGCACCCTAATAAATTACCCATTCTGATATTATTGTAAATTAAGAAATGTTATGGTCCCGCCAGCCGCATCAATCAGCCCCCACTAAATCTATTTATAAACTAAAATTCAATAATTACGTGTGCGGATAATCTACCTTGACTTCTGAAATATGCCCATAACAAATGTTCCAAATCCAATTACATTGCGCATAATGAACGATTAATGAAAAATAACCTGAGTATTAGCTCCGCGGCTCCGTTCGAGGAACAGGTCTGATTACTACATCATGTTGATATATTGTTTTTATACTGTAATTATTTTTTGCATATGCATGAGTCTTCGCTTTAGGACCTAATTGCTAATATCATTTACACGGAACAAGTGGGGGATATAAAAATGGCGTTATTAAAAGTCTCATCTGGGATTCATAAGTTTAGTATAATTGCTATTAATCAGGATCGATTGGTCGGGGGAGGGGGGGGGGGATTGTGAGGCCATTGCAAGGCTCTTCGGGCTGTCAGAAAAACTATTGTCTTTTTATTTCTTTATTTTGCTTTTGTTATATATGCAAATCAAGGTAATCAGCATGCAACCTGTTTATTATATGTGGAATGATTAAAGTGGATGCAAACCAGGGGTGTCCAAACTTTTTTTTTAAAGAGAGACAGGTCAGATGAAGTGAATATGCGTGAGGGTCTGATGCCGCGTACACACGGTCGTTTTTTGCGATGAAAAAAAAAACGACGTTTTTTAAAACGTCATTTAAATTGATGGTGTGTGGGCAAAACGTCGTTTTTTGTCTTAAAAAAAACGACCAAAAAAAAATTCCAACATGCTTGAATTTTTTGTGTCGTTTTTCAAAACGTCATTTTTTGTTTCACAAAAAGTCACCGTGTGTAGCAAAAACGTCGTTCAAAACGACGTTTTTCAACCCGCGCATGCCCAGAAGCTAGTTATGAAGCGAGCTTCAATGGAAAAGAGTGGTGAACGTAACCTTGCTTTTTGTGAAAAAACGATGGTGTGTATGCAAAATCGTCTTTGAAAAGTGACGTTTCAAAAACGTCGTTTTTTACTTCACAGAAAACGTCGTTTTTTTTCATCGCAAAAAACGACCGTGTGTACGCGGCATGACATTTTTTGAACAATTAAATTGAATTGCAAATTAACTAATACATTTCTAGGGTAACCACGTGTCCCGGATTGCCCAGGCAAATTAGGTGGTCGCCTAAGGCCTCGAACTCACAGGGGCCTCGTGTCCGCCTAACTTACCCAATGCATTACCCCAGTTTTTGAGGGACAGGGGACCTTAACTCTGATGTGCTCAGGCAGCGTTAAGAGCCCTGACTCAGGAGTAGGGCCGCCAGCGTCCCTAACAATCAGTGAATATCGGTGATACCACCCCTTGTGATGTCAATGACCCAGCATGCCCTCAGTCAATGTGTCAATTGCAGCCACTGTGCCCATCAAACAAAGCCTCTGTGCCCATCAATTGCTGCCACTGTGCCTATCAATTGCTGCCACTGTGCCATCAAACGCAGCTACTGTACCCATCGATTGCTGACACTGTGCCCATCAATTGCTGCCAGTGTGCCCATTATTTGCCGCTACTGTGCCCATCAATTGCCGCCACTGTGTCAAACGCAGCTACTGTACCCATCGATTTCTGACACTATGCCCATCAATTGCTGCCAGTGTGCCCATTCATTTCCGCTACTGTGCCCACTAATTGCTGCCAGTGTGCCCATCAATTGCTGCTACTGTTCCCATAATTTTTTTGCTACTGTGCCCACTAATTGCTGCCAGTGTGCCCATCAATAGCTGCTACTGTGCCCATCAACTGCTGCCAGTGTGCCCATGCTACTGTGCCCATCAACTGCTGCCAGTGTGCCCATTAATTTCCACTACTCTGCCCACTAATTGCTGCCAGTGTGCCCATCAATTGCCGCTACTGTGCCCATCAATTGCTGACACTATGCCTATCAATTGCTGCCAGTGTGCCCATTAATTTCCGCTACTGTGCCCACTAATTGCTGCCAGTGTGCCCATCAATTGCTGCTACTGTTCCCATAAATTTTTTGCTACTGTGCCCACTAATTGCTGCCAGTGTGCCCATCAATAGCTGCTACTGTGCCCATGAACTGCTGCCAGTGTGCCCATCAATTGCTGCTACTGTGCCCATCAACTGCTGCCAGTGTGCCCATTAATTTCCGCTACTGTGCCCACTAATTGCTGCCAGTGTGCCCATCAATTGCCACTACTATGCCCATCAATTGGTGCCAGTGTGCACATCAATTGCCGCTACTGCGCCCATAAAGTGCTGCCAGTGTGCATCCCCTGCTCGCCCGTCACTTACCTTGTCTCAGTGGAGCAGAGGGTCACAGTAATGTCCTCCACGCTCCTCAATGTCTTCTCCTGTCCTCTGCTATGATCGGACGCCTAATAGGCGTCCAATCACAGCAGCTGTCGTTTCAGCCAATCAGGTGACAGGTAAAAAGACCCGAGCACCTGATTGGCTGAGAGGCAGTTCAGTGTAAGGAAAGCAAATATTAATTTGCTTTCCTAACACAACGCTGAGTGAACAGCGAACACCCAGCGTGGACGCCTATTAGAACCTACGGCTCTAAACAGGTGCTTCCAAAAAATACCCCGCCGCTGTAATTCCGGTGCCAGAATAGGGGGTGGCAGCGCCGACCATAGATAGATTCGTGCGATGCATGAATCTATCTATGGTGATAGAGAGTTGGCAGGAGAGAGGGGGGCGGCGCCCATGCGCCCCTTATGCACGCACTGCCACTGGTTGCCACATAGAAAGTGGAGCTGCCACAAATGTGCGTTATGATTGGTGTTACTAAATCACCTGTGACACATTATCGCGTGACGCGCGGCTTCACTAGAACGGAAGGCCCAAGGTCTTTCCTTCCTGTTGAGTGCGACGGAGGCTGTATACCCCTGACTGGGGTGCAGGCGGAAGATTGAAGAGCATCTACAGATCTAACACCACAAAAATATTCTGTATCTCTTTTCTGATACATTTATAGAAGAAATCAGAAGAAAAGTAACGTTTTATTAAGGTTCAGGAGAGCGAAGGCAAGAATCCTCCAAGACGGGAATAAAAGGTAATCCTTGTTCTCAGCAGTTTTTCCTCGTTCCAGACAAGTCCCCGAAGATGTATTCCACCTTCCTACATATTGGATTTGACAGCAGAGCCGTGTTTTCACCCGCAGAACAGAAATCAAAAGTAGTGCGCCAATATTTGCAAACCAAGGCTGAAACATCTGTAAAAATAATATAGTGGATGGTGGGAGCCCTTCATAATGGGCACAGCGGGTAAACAGACCCAGGAACTCAGCACAGGGATGGCGGAAACCCCTCATAATGGGCACAGCAGGTGTACAGACCTGGGAACTCAGCACAAGGATAGTGGGAACCCCTCATAATGGGCACAGTGGGTGTACAGACCTGGGAACTCAGTACAGGGATGATGGGAAACCTTCATAATGGGCACAGCGAGTGTACAGACCCAAGAACTCAGCACAGGGATAGTAGGAACCCCTCATAATGGGCACAACAGGTGTACAGACCCGGGAACTCAGTACAGGGATGGTGGCACTGGCGGTTGGTGCTCAAAATAACGGGGAAAAAAACAATTGCAGCCTCACAGTGCCCATCAAACACAGCCACTGTTCCCATCAAATGCAGCCACTGTGCCCATCAAATGCAGCCCATAATGGGCACAGTGGGTGTACAGACCCGGGAACTCAGCACAAGGATAGTGGGAACCCCTCATAATGGGCACAGTGGGTGTACAGACCCGGGAACTCAGCACAGGGATGGTGGGAACCCTTCATAATGGGCACAGTGGGTATACAGACCCAGGAACTTAGCACAAGGATAGTGGGAACCCCTCATAATGGGCACAGTGGGTATACAGACCCAGGAACTCAGCACAGGGATGGCGGGAAACCCCTCATAATGGGCACAGAGGGTGTACAGACCCAGGAACTCAGCACAAGGATAGTGGGAACCCCTCATAATGGGCACAGTGGGTGTACAGACCCGGGAACTCAGCACAGGGATGGTGGGAACCCCTCATAATGGGCACAGTGGGTGTACAGACCCAGGAACTCAGCACAAGGATAGTGGGAACCCCTCATAATGGGCACAGTGGGTGTACAGACCCGGGAACTCAGCACAGGGATGGTGGGAACCCCTCATAATGGGCACAGTGGGTGTACAGACCTGTGAACTCAGTACAGGGATGATGGGAAACCTTCATAATGGGCACAGCGAGTGTACAGACCCAAGAACTCAGCACAGGGATAGTAGGAATCCCTCATAATGGGCACAACAGGTGTACAGACCCGGGAACTCAGTACAGGGATGGTGGCAGTGGCGGTTGGTGCTCAAAATAACGGGGAAAAAAACAATTGCAGCCTCACAGTGCCCATCAAACACAGCCACTGTTCCCATCAAATGCAGCCACTGTGCCCATCAAATGCAGCCACTGTGCCATCAATTGTCTCCACTGTGCCATCAATTGACGCCACTGTGCCCATTAATTGTCACCACTGTGCCATGCCACTAAACGCAGCCACTGTGCCATCAATTGTCACCACTGTGCCATCAATTGTCACCACTGTGCTGTGCCAAACACAGCCACTGTGCCATCAAACACAGCCACTTTTGCCATCAATTGTTACTACTGTGCCATCAATTGTCACCACTGTGCCCATCAATTGTCGCCACTGTGCCATGTAAAATGCTGCCAGATTGCCCCCCCGCCTGGCACTTACCTTTCTGGGGTCAGTCTTCCTTCTTCTACCATCCCTCGATGTCTTCTCCGGCCCTCGATGGTTACCGGTAACCAGAACCGGTGAACCTGATTGGTTAAGACACCTGTCAGTGTTAGCCAGGGAACGCACCCCCTGTGTGTCCCCTGGTTAACTATTTGGAAGCCGATTACAACCCTCAGGCTGTAATCGGAAAGCCTTTTAGAGCCGCTGGCTCTGATAGATGCTTCCACAGCCAACCAGCTGCTGTTATTCAGATGGCTGACGCTCGCCAGGGGGGCCGGCCATCTGAATAGTGGGCGGCAGCGGCAATACACAGATTCATGCAATGCATGAATCTATGTATTGTATTTCAGTGGCGGTGCAGTAGGTGTGCAGACCCAGGAACTCAGCACAGGGATAATGGGAACCCCTCATAATGGGCACAGTGGGTGTACAGATCTAGGAACTCAACATAGGGATGGTGGGAACCCCTCATAATGGGCACATCAGGTGTCAGATCCGGGAACTCAGTACAGGGATGATGGGAACCCCTCATAATGGGCACAGCGGGTGTACAGATCTAGGAACTCAACATAGGGATGGTGGGAACCCCTCATAATGGGCACATCAGGTGTACAGACCTGGGAACTCAGCACAGGGATGGTGGGAACCCCTCATAATGGGCACATCAGGTGTACAGACCTGGGAACTCAGCACAGGGATGGTGGGAACCCCTCATAATGGGCACATTTGACTCTACTCAGCATCTATCTACTACTTAAATATCAGCCTCGAGTGGAGTGACACTTTAATTTTTTTTTCGCATGCCAGACAACCGTTTCTGGGCCATTTTCTTAGCTCCCAACATTACAAGGAGCCAGCTCCGCTTCCGAGAACATTTTTATTCCTCCCCGGGTGTGAGTAAAGAAAAAATAAATAAATCAAAAATCACGCCTTGGTATTGCGAGGAACAAAATGGGATAAAATACAAGGTAGAAAATAGATATCAAATTGCCCGGCAACAGGAGCTCCGGGGTTCCGGCAGCAGAGAGCATCGGCTCGCCTGAGCTGAATGTTAAACCTTTTTTTTTTCCTCTGCAGCGCAGCGTCCCCCCTGCAGCGCGGCGTCCCCCCACAACCCGCGTCCTGCTTCTGTACATTAGCTATTAGGATGCTGAAGAACCTGGGCGCCCCCCCATCGCGGCCGGCCGCTCAATACAATCTCTTAACACAGCGAAGCTCAAAGGAGAAAGCTTTATGCGTTGTCTTATTTATGTACAATGGCGCGGACGGGCACCGCGGCCTCCGCTGCGTTCCCTCAAATATCTTTTCAGATAGAAATTAGATGTTACATTCTACTTTGCTGGTAGGAAAGCGTTCAAATAAGCAATTGTGGTGAAGACCCCCGACCCCTGCGTATAGGAACGGGATCGGGGGTCAGTTCAACAAACCGCCATTCCTGCGCCGCACGTTTATTCTCCGAAATATCTTTGATGGAAAACGAGGTTTTCACCTTACATAAAAACTTTTATTGGATGGGCCGGTTTATCTGCCCCATGTGTTTTTCTTTCATGTTATTTTATCCATTTTTATACTGTAGTTTTAAAAGTCACATGATTAAAGAGACCCTGTCACCGACTTAAAAAAATTGCAAAAAAAAAAAAAAAACGTTTAAGTATTTGAATTGCTTCTATACCGAGTACTTTTACCCCCTTCCTGCCCAGGCCAGTTTTCAGCTTTCAGCGCTGTCACACTTTGAATGACAATTGCGCGGTCATGCTACACTGGACCCAAATGACATTTTTAGATCGACTTATTTTTATCGACTTTGTTCTATTAATGTGTCTGTTCATTTTGAGACCCGTTTCTTTTTCAATAAAAAATATTAAAAATATAAAACTCGAAAAAAAAAAATTTTTGTAGTATTTAATCACCACTTTTATTTTTTTGTTAAAAAACAAAACAAAAAAAGCCGCAAATTTGGGGGGGGAGGGGGGAATAAACGCTAAAAAAAGTCCTGCTAGCAGCATCTTTGGAGCAGTGAATGAGCGGTGTGTATACACCGTTCCTCCACCGCTCCTGCTCATTGAAATGAATGGGCAGCGTGGGCTTTTTTTCGGCAACTAGCGGGGGTTAAAAGTGCCCCACTAGCGGCTGAATACATTGCAAAAATGGCAGTAAATCGCTGCTAAAAATAGGGCACAGTAGGGTTAGGGTTTAGGATTAGGGTATGGGTTTAGGGTTGGGGTTTAGGGGTTAGGGCGTAAGGGTTAGGGGTTAGGGTTAGGGGGTTAGGGTTTGGGTTTAGGGTTGGGGTTTAGGGTTGGGGTTAGGGTTAGGGGTTTAGGGTTGGGGTTAGGGTTAGGCGTTTAGGGTTTGGGTTTAGGGTTAGGGGGTTAGGGTTTGGGTTTAGGGTTGGGGTTAGGGGTTTAGTTTTGGGTTTATGGTTGGGGTTTAGGGTTGGGGTTACTGTTAGGGGTTTAGGGGTTAGGGCATAAGGGTTAGGGGTTTAGGGTTTGGGTTTAGGGTTAGGGGGTTAGGGTTTGGGTTTAGGGTTGGGGTTAGGGGGTTAGGGTTTGGGTATAGGGTTGGGGTTTAGGGTTGGGGTTAGGGTTAGGGGTTAGGGCATAAGGGTTAGGGGTTTAGGGTTTGGGTTTAGGGTTAGGGGGTTAGGGTTTGGGTTTAGGGTTGGGGTTAGGGTTTCCCATTGAAGAATAAGGCTAGGACTCAGGAATTAGAACAGGGACCTCCCCCATGGGTCAAAGTTTAGAAGGCGGGTTCCCATAGGTCATGGGGGCGTGGCTGACCCACCCCCACCAAAGTGTACCGCCTACCCCAACTAAGTCGGGGAAAACTTAAACAATCGCAGAAGACTAAAATGGGACTAAAACTAGAATGTTTCGCCTGCAGACCTTCACGTCACCAATTTTTCCTACAGTGCCATGAGGTTGGAGAGGGAAGGGTTAAAACCACCCACAAATCGCTGCTGCAGCGGCGCATTGCGGGCGGTTTTAACCCTTTTTTCGGCCACTAGCGGGGGGGGGGTCAAAAATGCCCCGCCATCGACCGAATACCCCCGGAAAAATGGCGGTTAAGCGCCGCTAAAAATAAGACAAGGTATTGTATGACCCAGCAATTACGGATTCTAAAAGCAGAGACCCTGGAGATAAAATGGTGGCAGTGCCAATTTTTTATGTCTCATTGGGGGGAAGAATTCTTGTTTCGGGAGAACCCCTTCACCTGGTACTTGTTTGTTGGATTTTGGTGACCACAAGGAAAGGGGTGGCTAGAGGTGGCAAGGTGGACCAAGTTGAGCCTTGCCCCTGTCAGGAGCCTTGGGTAAGGTCCTACTTCTTCGGGGGGGTGGACACAATACATACTTTTAAGTGCACTTTTTTGTGTGTATTTTTCACATGCACTTTTTTTTATATATATATATATATACATTTGGGGCCAGATTCAGAAAGGAGATACGACGGCGTATCTCCAGATACGCCGTCGTATCTCTGCGTCTGAGGCGTCCTATCTATGCGCCTGATTCATAGAATCAGTTACACACAGATTTGCCTTAGATCCAACTGGCGTAAGTCACTTACGCCGTCGCATCTAAGTTGCATATTTACGCTGGCCGCTAGGTGGCGTTCCTGACGATTTACGCGTCGAATATGCAAATGAGATAGATACGCCGATTCCCGAACGTATGCCCGGCCGGCGAATTTGTTTTACGTTGTTTGCGTAAGCGTATGTCCGGCGTAAATTTACCCCTGCTATATGAGGCGTACGTAATGTTAAGTATGGATGGCGGGCCGGCGTATAATTTTCCGTCGTTTGCGTAAAACGTTCGCAAATAGGGCTTTGCGTAAGTGTCGTTCACGTCGTTTTCATTGACTATTTGCGACGTGATTTGGAGCATGCGCACTGGGCTACGTTCACGGCCGGCGCGGGATCGCGCTTAATTTAAATACTACACGCCCCCTACCTGCCCAATTTGAATTACGACGGGCCATTTACGCTACGCCGCCGCAACTTTACAGGCAAGTGCTTTGGGAATATAGCACTTGCCTGGAAAAGTTGCGGCGGCGTAACGTAAATGACATACGTTACGCCAGCACAAAGATCCGCTCTCCATCCTGAATCTAGCCCTTCGTTTTAAGGTTTTTTTTTTTACACAAGTTGGATCAAAAGAAAAAAAAACATGCCGCGTACACACGATCGGACATTCCGGCAACAAAACCGTGGATTTCTTTTTTTTTTTTTACAACGGATGTTTGTTTAAACTTGGCTTGCATACACACGGTCACACAAATGTTGTCGGAAATTGTGAACGTCACGTACCACACTACGACGCACCAACAAAAATGAAGTTCAATGATTCCGAGCATACGTCAAATTGATTCCGAGCATGCGTAGAATGCCACACGGTCGCAACATTTTTGTTGTCGGAAATTCCTACAGCAAATGTCCGATGGAGCCTACAGCACGGTCGGAATTTGCGACCAAAAGCTCACATCGGACTTTTGCTGGTGGAATTTCCGACCGTGTGTTCGCGGCACCAGAGCAATGCCCTATGCTAGTGATTAGAAGTAGTACAGGGAAGTGGATCTGCCGTGACAAAAGACACAAACAGAGATATTTCATGAAATACCATAAAATGTCAAGGCGGTCTAAGGAGACGTCCAACACGTTTGAAAATGCCACCATCCCACGGCAGGAAAAGTTTTCCCAGTGTTTCCCATGTGACCCGCTGACCTTAAAGTCGTGGTGAATGATAAACACGTCATGCAAATGTTTAAACCTGGTACCTTTGTTATAAATTGTACAGCATTAAAATATAGAGATGTGAGCCGTGTTATCAGAATTTGTAATTCCAGCCACGTTTCGCTTCGAGTGACACCAATTTCTCTGCTAGTATTAGGAAATACAGTGAAGTCACCTCCTTGCTCACCATTTCACAGCCTTCTGATTGGACAATGGATACAGCAGTGTTTCCAACCGTCTGTATTTTTAAGGACAGTTCGTAAAAACTGGCACTTTTTCCACCCGTTCGTAAATGTCCGTGGTTAGCGGGAATGTGCCAGTAAATATAGCCGAGATCAGTTTGGCTTGGAACTGCGCATGGAGATTGGAGGCAGGGGGTGATTGGACGCAGGGGGTGATGGTGGCTGTGGTGGCACCGCAGAGGGGAATGGAGGTAGGGGACAATGGAGGCAGGGGGTGATTGGAGGCAGGGGGTGATTGGAGGCAGGGGGTGATTGGAGGCAGGGGGGGATTGGAAGCTGTGTTGGCATCGCAGAGGGGGATGGAGGAATGGGGGCAATGGAGGCAGGGGGAGATTGGAGGCAGGGGGTGTTAGTGGCAGGGGGTGATTGGAGGCACCGCAGAGGGGGATGGTGGCCCCGTAGAGGGTAGGGGATGGAGACAGGGGTTGTTGGTGGCACCGCAGAGGGGGATGGAGGCAGGGGGTGATTGGAGGCAGGGGGTGATGGTGGCTGCGGTGCCACCGCAGAGGGGGTAGGAGGTAGGGGCCAATGGAGGCAGGGGGTGATAGTGGCAGGGGGTGATTGGAGGCACCGCAGAGGGGGATGGAGGCAGGGGGTGATTGGAGGCAGGGGGTGATGGTGGCTGCGGTGGCACCGCAGAGGGGGATGGAGGTAGGGGGCAATGGACGCAAGGGGGAGATTTGAGGCAGGGGGTGTATGTGGCAGGGGGTGATTGGAGGCACCGCAGAGGGGGGTGGTGGCACCGCAGAGGGGGATGGTGGCACCGCAGAGGGTGGGGGATGAAGACAGGGGTTGTTAGTGCCACTGCGGAGGGAGATCGAGGCAGGGGGAGATTGGAGGCAGATGGAGATTGGAGGCAGGGGGAGATTGTGGCACCTCAGAGGGGGGTGAAGGCAGGGGGTGTTGGTGGCCTTCGCTTTGCAAATCATACAGTTTACATAATACACATACTGTGTTTCCCCCAAAATAAGCCCGGGTCTTATATTAATTTTGGCAACAAAAGACACAGTAGGGCTTATTTTCGAGGTAGGTCTTACCATGTAATATGCTGTCTGCTCTCCCCCTCTCACTCCCTGCCAGGAATCCCCAGTGTGAACTGAGTTAAAATGCTTGTAAAATCCTATAATCCACTCTATTACAGTAGTATATAATGTACAATGTGTGTGTTTCTGTAATATAATTGTGCCAAATACCTTTGTTTTAGCTTCGCTCTGTGCTTCTGTGACCCGCCGGAGCTCTCTTCCCCGCAATTATATTACAGAAACACACACATTGTACATTATATAATACTGTAATAGAGTGGATTATAGGATTTTACAAGCATTTTAAACTAGGGCTTATTTTTGGGGTAGGGCTTCTATTGCATCCCTCCTGAAAAATAACGCTAGGTCTTATTTTCAGGGAAACACAGTATCATATCTTTGTAGCTTCCAGTCATTATTGAAAACACATAAGATAAAAGAAAAGAAAAACAATACCTGTGGAAGGGTACGCATGTCTTCTCAGCAGAGGATTAAATCCAAATCAGCGACACCATGACTCTCCCAGTGCTACAAAAAAACATAGATGGGAATTCTTAAGTATGAATGTACCAACCATTATAACAAATGTGCTACACTAGTATCTATAATTCTAATAATAACAATACAAATACCAGCAATAAGATTAAGTATAATAATAGTGCTACTAATACTAGCAATAGTACAATGAAGAATAAAAATGACAATAAAAAAGGCTGATGGTATTCTTATTAGTACAGTACAAGTGGTTTACGAGTAACGCGGTTAACGAGCATTTTGAAAGACGAGCAACTTTTTTTTTTTTCTATTTTGACTCGATTTTGAGTGTTGCCTCGCCAAACGAGCCGGATTCAAGACACAGCCATGTGCAGTACTGCATTTGGCCAGAGGTGCGGGGGCGCCAAAGCCGTTCAGAAAAACGCAAACAAACTTGGAAATACTCAGTTCCTGAGACTTTTCGAGGTTTTCAGCCTTCAACCGAGCTATCCACGAGCCTTTCCGAGTATTTCCGAGGCTTTCCCCCCCAACTCTGGCCACATGCGGTATTGCAGGTCAATGTTAAGTCAATGCGGAACAAATTATTTTAGTTTCCATTGACTTCTATGGGGAAATTCGCTTTGATATGCAAGTGTTTTGAATTACGAGCATTCTCCTGGAACGAATTATGCTCGTAATCAGATGTTCCACTGTATTTCCAAGGCTCTCCAGCACCCCCCCACCTCTGGCCACATGCGGTTTTGCATGCCATAGAAGTCAATGCGGAACAAATTATTTTAGTTTATATTAATTTCTATGGGGAAACTCGCTTTGATATGTGAGTGCTTTGGATTACGAGCGTTCTCCTAGAACGGATTAGGCTCGTAATCCGATGTTCCACTGTATTTCCGAGGCTCTCCGGCGCCCCCTCCCCAACTCTGGCCACATGCGGTATTGCATGCCATAGAAGTCAATGCAGAACAAATTATTTTCATTTCCATTGACTTCTATGGGGAAATTCACTTTGATATGCAAGTGTTTTGGATTACGAGTATTATCCTGGAACGGATTATGCTCGTAATCCGAGGTTTCACTGTACGTGAATTGTTAAATAGAGCAAAGTGGACCATTTCCTATCAAAGGATCTCCGTGGAAATCTTGACATGGATAAACTCTTTCCATTATCATGCAGCCCCCACTTCAGGGGGGTCGTTAGGCCCGGGCTTGGGGTGCTGGAGCCCCGAATGGGACCTCGAAAAGGCCCAAATCTATTTAACTATGCTTTGTATTGTTGGCCCCGAGCCTTTGGGGGCTCTGAACCGATCTGATGGGCGAGTGCGGCCGAGTTCGACTGTGTGCGACTGGGGCTGAGTGCCATAGGTCCCGCCTTCTGGAGCCTGCAGTGCCAATGCCAGGAGGACCATGAGACGTGTGACGTGATTCGTCCATCATAGCCTGCATAGTCTCCAAAGGGCGGGAATTTCAAAATGCAGCCGCCGAACAATATCCCTGCTCGGGCGGGAAGCTCTCCTCCCTCTCCTCCTCGGTTCTGCAGCTCCTCTCCTCCTCCTCGGCATGGCAGCTCCTCTACTCGGCATGGCAGCTCCTCCTCCTTGGCATGGCAGCTTCTCTCCTCCTCCTCGGCATGGCAGTGACGAGTGACTGACACCACGGCTGAGCTCAGGTAAGTCAGTGTGTGTATCTATGCCATTGTCAGTAGGTCAGTGTGTGTTAAGGTCATGCAGGTCACTGGTCAGTGCAGGTAGGTCAGTGCAGGTAGGTCAGTGGTCAGCATTGATGGGCACTGGTAAGTCACACA
This sequence comes from Rana kukunoris, assembly GCA_029574335.1. Taxonomy (NCBI): domain Eukaryota; kingdom Metazoa; phylum Chordata; class Amphibia; order Anura; family Ranidae; genus Rana; species Rana kukunoris. The sequence goes on along the minus strand of CM056055.1, from coordinate 221,423,401 downwards.
ACCCCACTGCCCAGCCCCAGTGACCACCATTATACCACTAATTCCACCACCCCGACAAACCCCCCCCCCCCCCCCCGTTTCCGGCTTTGAACTTCCGGTTGAAGCCCCTGGTCTTTTTGCCACCAAGCAATGCCCCTGCCCCACTTCCATTGGCAGAGCTCCATAGATAAACCAGAGAACAAAACATCTCACTGAATTTGAATTTCAATCACAAAGAAGTTTTTTCAGCACTCAGAGGTTTTAGGTAAAAGTTATCCACTCTGTTTCTTTAAAGGTCTTTTAAATCATCTGAAGAGAGAACATCCTCAGCTCAGGACAGATAATAAAATGAAAAATTATCTTCCGCCACTTCCTTAACCTCGTAAAAGAAGGATTCGGTTGTAAGAGAAGTAAAAGATGAATGGTAGAGTTGGAATAAAAGGGTAATTAGATGGATTGCAATCCCATAATTCATTTTATCACTTTTTTTCTTTTTTTCCTTTAGAAATCCTAAATTTCTCTCTGTAGCGTTGAGGCCGGATGAAGAAGAGCGATCTGTCAGCGCTGATCATGTTCAGGACTAGAAGGCTTGAAGGACGGATCAGATAAAAAGGATGTGCAGACCCTTAAATCATTCATCCTTCCATTCAGCGACCCGGTTACAAGATGTTTTAATTTGCTTTAAAAAAAAAAAAGAAAAAAAAGAAGAAGAAGAGGATGGGCCTAAAAGTTTTGGAGAAGAATTTGGGTCGCACTTTTTCGCCCTAGATCAGTAAAATCAAACACTGTGGGCCAGATTCAGGTAGATGGGAGCATCTTTGCTCTGGAGTAACGCTTCTCATTTACGTTACGCTGCTGAAATTTTAGGAGCAAGTGCTGTTATTCATGAAGCACTTGCTCCTAAAGTTGCGGCAGCGCATCGCAAATGAGCCGGCGGAATTCAAATTGGGCGGGTACGGGGCGTGTATTATTTAAACTAAGCGCGATCCCGCGGCGAACGTACTGCGCATGCGTCGAGTGTCAATGCATCCCAGTGCGCATGCTCCAAATTCTGTCAGTGAACGTCAATGACGTCACATCCCCATTCATTAACGTTTTACGCAAGCGACGCAATTTTTTTTTTTTCCGACGCGATGACGACGCCTATACTTAACATAGGATACTCCACTAGGGGGCTGCTTTATCTTTACGTCGTGTATCGCTTCCGGAAACGTTGTAAAGTCACTGGGTCGCGCCCGAAAAAGATCGTGAATTTCCGAATCCCGCTGATTAACATATTTTTTCAGCGTAATCAGCGGGAACGCCCCCGGCGCCATTTTTAAGTTGAAGTAACGATGCGATGGCAAAATTCAATTGCGCCGATCGCATCGGAACTCCAACCCGGCGTTTCTTGTTTTCTGGTTACAGAAAACAAAAACGCCAGCTTAAAGTGACAGTTAGGCTGGAGTATCACAGATACTCCAGCCTAACTCTACCTGAATCTGGCCCTATAGAATTATCTAAAGCCGAACTCCGAGTGCATCAACGTATCATTTAAATATATTCCTCAATCGCCACAAAGGATATAAATCCACTTTGTGCACATCAAACGCCTTTGCGAACCCAGATACAGTGGAACCTCGGTTTAACCGCTTCAGCCCCGGACCATTTTGCTGGTCAATGACCGGTGCCACTTTTAGCGATTCGGCACTGCGTCGCTTTAACTGACATTTGCGCGGTCGTGCGACGTGGCTCCCAAACAAAATTTATGTCCTTTTATCCCCAGAAATAGAGCTTTCTTTTGGTGGTATTTGATCACCTCTGCGGTATACACAAAAATAGAGGGACAATTTTGAAAAAAAAATACAATGGCCCGGATTCACAAAGCACTTACGCCAACGTATCTGTGCGCCGGACCAACAAACTAAGATACGCCTAAAAACTGACTTCATCCCACCAACGTAACTTGCCTACGCCAGCGTAGAGTGGGCGCATATTTACGCTGGGCGCATGTGGCGCTCCCATTGATTTTCTATTCAAATATGCAAATGAGGGAGATACGCCGATTCACGCGGTTTGCATACGTTTTTTTCTTTTTTTTTTTTTAAGTGTATTTTGTGCGTGAACTCGAGAGAGAGGAGCTGGACTGCAGGAGTTGGGAGTAGGCAGACCCTCCCCCCGGAGGCAATCGCCATCCTTCTCCATGCCCCCGGTGGCAATGGCGGGTGTGAGGGGGGGCCTCCCACTCACCCCGCCCTACCTTCTCCACTTGGGAGCCCGACTGGGGCCCAACAGGACCCCAATGGGGCAGAGGGACTCCCCCTATGAGGAAGTGAGGGGGTCTAGCCCACCCAGCCAGCCCCGTAGGTCCTTCGCCTCTCTTTATTTTAGGAGACCGCATGGCCAAAGTGCGTGTGTGTTAAACCAATTTCGTGTGCGTGCACGTGTGGTGTTTTTTTTGGGGGGGGGGGGTGGGCATACTAAGCACAGGCGTACCTTGCATAGCACACCCACCGGGAGCCGGGCTGAGACCACCAGACTCAATTCACATGTAGCCGAGCCCGGGATCTGAACCCTTGGCTGCAGAGGTGAACGGCTTGTCAGCGCAGTGCCAATCACGTTGAGCCACCACAGCTCCCACCCGGTTTGCGTAAGTTTTACGCTCGGCGTAAAGTTATTCTCCATAGATGAGGCGCAACCCATGCAAAGGTATGGACCAGGGAACACAAGCCTACGTATTGTACGTTGGACATCTGTGAATATGGGCCGACGTGGGTCAGTCTGGGCGTAGGTTACATTTACGTACACAGTGATCCAGCGTATCTTAGGCAGTTGTTCCGACGTGGTTGTGCGCATGCGCACGGGGATACATCCATGTCCCGACCCATGCGCAGTTCATTTTAAGTACTTGTCTGGCGCCCGGCCCATCATTTGCATGGGGTCACGCTTCATTAGCATAGATCACGCCCACTTCCAGCCCACTTTCACCTACTTCCACTTAAGCTGACTTACGCCTACAAAATATACGCTACGCCGGCGCAGAATTGGGAGCATTTGTTTTGTGAATTCCATGCTTGCCTCTCCGCGCTGCGCTGGCGTAGCGTAAAAGAGATACAATACGACGGCATATATATGTGCCAATGTATCCAGGCAAAAATGTTTTACTTTTTGCTATAATAAATATCCAATTTTTTTTTTTTTAACTTTTTTTTCATGTTTAGGCTGATACGTATTCTTCTACATATTTTTGGTAAAAAAAAAAACGCAATAAGCGTATAGTGACTAGTTTGCGCAAAACAAAGTAGGGGACATAATTATGGATTTATTTTTATAATTATTTTTTTACTAGTATTGGCGGCGATCTGCATTTTTTATTGGGACTGCGACATTATGGCGGACACATCGGACACTTGACACATTTTTGGGACCATTGTCATTACTGATTACTGTATAAATGTGACTGGCAGGGAAGGGGTTAACACTAGGGGGCGAGAAAGGGGTTAAATGTGTGCCCTGCATAGTGTTTCTAACTGTGGGGGGACTGACTGACTGGGGGAGGTGACCGATCTGTGTCCCTATGTACAAGGGACACAGCATCAGTCTCCTCTCCCCAGGGATGGACTGGCTATTGGAACTACAGGGAGTTTCCTGGTGGGCCGATGACTCAGTGGGCTGGCTTCAGTGACAGCGGACTGCCGCCCCCTCTGATGCTCTGTTTCTCCCTTACCGCAGCGCTCACCTGGGGGGAACAGAGAAGCAGGGGGAGGACCAGAGGAGCAGGGACGACGACAGAGGAGTATGGGGAGGGGACAAACAGTCGACTCAAAGGCTATGGCCTGGGAGTTTCTCACTTCTGCCTAATCTTGTCCTATGTGGGCGGGCACCAAACGGATTTTTTCCCCCGGGGTGAAATAATGTCTATCTTCCCCACTGGTACTGCCTATAAGAGTACCAGTACCAGCCGTTCTTCTCTAATAAACTAGAACAGCTAGTGGTTAGTCAAGGGGGAGAGGGGGCTTGGGTGGTCAGGGCGGGTGCAGGAGTTGTTCGGCCGCCATGGGAGAGATCTGTCAAAGTGGGCCAGTCTGGATTAAGTCCAGGGCCAGGGCCAGTCTGGATTAAGTCCAGGGCTGAAAATCAGCGAGAACCTCGCTGGAATGCACATTCCAGCGAGGACCTCGGCCGTGTGTACGGTCTCGGCGAGCTTCCCGTCGGGAAGCCCGTCGAGCCGAAATAGAGAGCACGCTCTCTATTTCCTCGACGGCCCGCCTGGAAGAATGGCTGGTTGCCATTCCCGACGGGCGGGTCGCCGAATTCGACGGCCGGGAGAGAACCTCGACGGGCGGAACGATGTGTTCTGCCCGTCGAGGTTCTCTGCCGTGTGTACGGCGCCTTACAGTATTATATAATGTACAATGTGTGTGTCTCTGTAATATAATTGCGGGGAAAAGAGCTCCTGCGGGTGTTTCCCCCAAAATAAGACCTACCTCAAAAATAATACCTGCCTTTATTTTCCAGGAGGTCTGCAATATAAGCCCTACCCCGAAAATAAACCCTAGTTTAAAATGCTTGTAAAATCCTATAATCCACTCTATTACAGTAGTATATAATGTGCATTGTGTGTGTTTCTGTAATATAAATGCGGGGAAATGAGCTCCTGCGTGTGTTTCCCTGAAAATAAGACCTACCCTGAAAATAAGACCTAGCGTTATTTCCCAGGAAGGCTGCAATATAAGCCCTATGCTTCTGTGACCCGCCGGAGCTCTCTTCCCCGCATTTTTATTACAGAAACACACACATTGTACATTATATATAATACTGTAATAGTGTGGATTATAGAATTTTTCAAGCATTTTAAACTAGGTCTTATTTTCGGGGTAGGGCTTATATTGCAGCCCTCCTGGAAAATATCGCCAGGTATTATTTTCGGGGTAGGTCTTATTTTCAGGGAAACACCCACAGGAGCTCTTATCCCCGCAATTATATTACAGAGACACACACATTGTACATGATATAATACTGTAATAGAGTGGATTATAGGGTTTTACAAGCATTTTAAACTAGGGCTTATTTTCGGGTAGGGCTTATATTGTAGACCTCCGGGAAAATAATGCTAGGGCGAATTTTTGGAGTAGGTCTTATTTTCGGGGGGGGAAACATTATCTATTGGCCAGGGCAACTATCACTTGGCAAATAAATGTAATAGCAACCCTGCCTAAACATCAGGGAGCTACACAAGGATCGAACTAAACAATGCATTCAATTCCTATACAATCGGGTGGGCTCTTCATGGCTTCATGTTGGCTAATCTACGGAGATTGTACAGAGATCCTCCAATCAGATTGTGAGGTCCATGGCCAGCTTTACTCTCCAGCTATTGAGCATAATGGAATTAGTGTCATTTTGTAATAGGCAGGGCTGTCTTAATAGCATCATGGGCCCCTGGGCAAGGTAATGCTCTGGGGGCCCTACAATGATGACAGTGCAGGTAAACAGACATTAAGTAGGTAGGAGGCAGACTGCCTCCCCTGTGTATGTTTCACTCTCAGTGCCATCATGGGGCCCCCAATTTCGGGGCAGCATGGGCTCAAGGACCAGCCGCTTTGGGGAAAGTGCAGGGGCCCCCCATGCAGCTGGGGCCCCTGGGCAGTGCCCAGGTGTGCCCTCTCATTAAGACAGCCCTGGTAATAGGCCTTCATTGGATATCGTCTCCAATTGAGAGATACCGTTTTCCTTTAAAAGTTCATATTAAATTGCCATTATGAAGCCCCTTCCCGAGGCTCTCTTAATTTTACATCCTTGCCAAAATTTTAGAGAACATTTTCCGAGGCTTCTAGAAATATCCTCTAATGTTTGTGGCAAACTCAGAGCCGACGAGCTAAGCCGATTGGACGTTTGGACTTTGCGCGATAGTTTTTACTGTCACTAATGCGAGAGCTGCAGGCACTACATGGCTGATGGAGCTAATATTCATACATTGAATTAACTTCCAGTCACATTACATTAGCCCAGTTAATGCTAATGAAAACCGCCCGACGTCCTCCGGAGCCAGCCGGCACGGCTAATGCTTTTCTTTAAATAGTGATATTGGACTCTAAACGTCACAACGCGAGCTGACAGACGCATCATTCCAGTCCTTTTTACAGGACCGGCTGAATTATGGAGGAGTCTGGGGGGGGGGGGAGCAAAAATTTACCCAAGCAAAGCCATAGCCGGAGTCTCATTGCCGCCATTGTTCACCTTTAAAGTTAACAGATTACGGTTAAATTGCCCGGCCATCTGCCTATCCCTTTGCTCGCCCCCTTTTGCGGAATTGCGCTGTACAAATTGTTCATTACTTTTGCCGTTAATGGAGACATCCACTTCATTCTTCATGTCAGGAGAAGAGACTTCGCCGGGATTAAAATAATCAGACTGGAGACAGGCGGAAGTTTTAGGAATGCGTTAACCTTTAAGATTGGATTGTTACAAGCTGAACTGCCTGATGCCCCGGAGCCTCTATGCGTCTTACGATAATGAATGGTAAAGCCTAAAACCGAAAAATAGCAGCTTGCTCAGGAAGCCCCCTCTGGCAGCTTTTTGTATGACAAGCGTATGACAAGCGTAGGGTAAGACAAGAGTAGGGTAAGACACGTGTAGGGTAAGACACGTGTAGGCGTATGTAAACACACAAGTAGTTACAGCGTAAGACACAAGGGTAAGACAAGCGTAGGGTATGACAAGCGCAAGTGTAGGGTAAGACAAGCGTAGGGTAAGACACGCGTGTAGGGTAGTGTTACACGGGTAGGGTAAGACACGCGTAGGGTAAGACACGCGTAGGGTGACAAGGGTAAGTAGGGTATAGGGTACAAGGTATGTAGGGTATGACAAGCAAGCATACGGTAAGACAAGCGTAGGGTATGACAAGCGTATGACAAGTGTAGGGTAAGACAAGCGTAGGGTAAGACACGTGTAGGGTAAGACAAGTGTAGGGTATGACAAGGGTAGGGTAAGACAAGCATACGGTAAGACAAGCGTAGGGTATGACAAGCGTATGACAAGTGTAGGGTACAAGTAGTAGACAAGTGTAGGGTAGACAATAGACAAGTAATGACAAGCAAGTAGGTAAGTAAGACAAGCGTATGGGTAGGGTAAGACAAGCGTAGGGTAAGACAAGCGTAGGGTAAGACACGTGTAGGGTAAGACACGTGTAGGGTAAGACACGGGTAGGGTAAGACACGCGTAGGGTAAGACACGCGTAGGGTATGACAAGCGTAACAAGCATAGGGTATAGGGTACAAGCGTATAGACAAGGTATGACAAGCAAGTAGGGTAAGACATATATACAAGCGTATGACAAGTCAAGCCAAGCGTAGGGTTAGGGTATGACAAGAGGGTATTACAAGCGTAAATAGGGCAAGCATAGGGTATTCAAGCGTAGAGGTGTACAGCCGTCGCCAAAGGTTTTGAGAATTACACAAATAGGGCCAGATTCAGGTAGATGGGCGAATCTTTATTTTAGAGTAACGTTTCTCATTTACGTTACTCCGCCGAAACTTTAGGAGCAAGTACTGTTATTCACAAAGCACTTGCTCCTAAAGTTGCGGCGGCGTAGCGAAAATGAGCCGGCGGAATTCAAATTGGGCGGGTAGGGGGAGTGTATTATTATAACTAGGCGCGATCCCGCGGCGAACATACTGCGCATGCGTCGACTGTCAGTGCGCATGCTCCAAATTCTGTCAGTGAACCTCAATGACGTCAATCCCCATTCACGGACGTTTTACGCAAACTATGCCAATTTTTTTAAATTCGACGCGATGACGACGGCCATACTTAACATAGGATACTCCACTAGGGGGCTGGTTTTTCTTTACGCCGCGTATCTCTTACGGAAACGTCGGAAAGTCACTGCGTCGGGCCCGAATACGATCGTGAATTGCCGATTCTTGCTGATTAGCATATTCTCGGCGTTAATCAGCGGGAACGCCCCGAGCGCCATTTTTAAAATTGCAGTTCCGATACGACGGCGAAATACAATTACGCTGCTCGTATAGGAACTCCAACCCGACGTTTCTTGTTTTCTGCTTACAGAAAACAGAAACGCCGGCTCAAAGTGAGAGTTCGGCTGGAGTATCACTGATACTCCAGAGTAACTCTACCTGAATCTGGCCCATATACATTTTCCCCAAAGTCTTTACCCATAGATCGGATCGTTACAAGCTGGACTGCCTTAGCTGATGCCCCGGAGCCTCTATGCGTCTTACGTAATGAATGGTAAAGCCTAAAACCGAAATAACAGCTTGCTCAGGAAGCCCCCTCTGGCAGCTTTTGGTATGACAAGCATATGACAAGCGTAGGGTTAGACAAGCGTAGGGTAAGACAAGCGTAGGGTTAGACAAGCGTAGGGTTAGACAAGCGTAGGGTTAGACAAGCGTAGGGTTAGACAAGCGTAGGGTTAGACAAGCGTAGGGTTAGACAAGCGTAGGGTTAGACAAGCGTAGGGTATGACAAGCGTAGGGTAAGACAAGCGTAGGGTAAGACAAGCGTAGGGTTAGACAGGCGTAGGGTTAGACAAGCGTAGGGTAAGACAAGCGTAGGGTAAGACAAGCGTAGGGTTAGACAAGCGTAGGGTTAGACAAGCGTAGGGTAAGACAAACGTAGGGTTAGACAAGCGTAGGGTTAGACAAGCGTAGGGTTAGACAAGCGTAGGGTTAGACAAGCGTAGGGTTAGACAAGCGTAGGGTTAGACAAGCGTAGGGTTAGACAAGCGTAGGGTATGACAAGCGTAGGGTAAGACAAGCGTAGGGTAAGACAAACGTAGGGTTAGACAAGCGTAGGGTTAGACAAGCGTAGGGTAAGACAAGCGTAGGGTAAGACAAGCGTAGGGTAAGACAAGCGTAGGGTTAGACAAGCGTAGGGTTAGACAAGCGTAGGGTTAGACAAGCGTAGGGTTAGACAAGCGTAGGGTTAGACAAGCGTAGGGTTAGACAAGCGTAGGGTTAGACAAGCGTAGGGTATGACAAGCGTAGGGTAAGACAAGCGTAGGGTAAGACAAGCGTAGGGTTAGACAAGCGTAGGGTTAGACAAGCGTAGGGTAAGACAAGCGTAGGGTAAGACAAGCGTAGGGTTAGACAAGCGTAGGGTTAGACAAGCGTAGGGTAAGACAAACGTAGGGTTAGACAAGCGTAGGGTTAGACAAGCGTAGGGTTAGACAAGCGTAGGGTTAGACAAGCGTAGGGTAAGACAAGCGTAGGGTTAGACAAGCGTAGGGTAAGACAAACGTAGGGTTAGACAAGCGTAGGGTTAGACAAGCGTAGGGTTAGACAAGCGTAGGGTTAGACAAGCGTAGGGTAAGACAAGCGTAGGGTTAGACAAGCGTAGGGTTAGACAAGCGTAGGGTTAGACAAGCGTAGGGTATGACAAGCGTAGGGTATGACAAGCGTAGGGTTAGACAAGCGTAGGGTTAGACAAGCGTAAGGTAAGACAAGCGTAGGGTAAGACAAGCGTAGGGTAAGACAAGCTTAGGGTAAGACAAGCTTAGGGTAAGACAAGTGTAGGGTAAGACAAGCGTAGGTTTAGACAAGCGTAGGGATGACGCCCTCGAAGCAGCAGATGACAGAGAATCTTGCCTACTGGTGCTACTGGACCTAAGTGCAGCATTCGACACAGTAGATCACAAAACTCTACTCATTCATCTCAAAGAAGTAGCTGGAGTTACAGAAACAGATCTACCCTGGTTCGCTTCCTTCCTAGGAAATCGGTCCCAAACCGTGAAACTAGGAGTCTTTACCTCAGAAACGCGCACCGGTTCTTGCATAGTCCCTCAAGCATCGCCCCTGTCACCGGTGCTCTTCAACATCTACCTCCGCCCATTCCTCAAATTCATCAGTAAGCAAGATCTGTGCTTCCACTCCTATGCAGATGACACTCAACTTTACTTTAGGATCACTGAAAAAAACGACTGATATCGCAGATTAGAAAAATGCCTGCCATTGATCGACGAATGGATGACTGAGAGCTCCCTCAAACTCAATGGATCAAAAACATCACTACTCCTCCACGCAAATCGAAAGACTAAAGCTAGGACACCATGGACACCACCCACCATCCTTGGACAGATCATCACCCCAAGTACCAAGGTCAAAAGCCTTGGGGTAACCTTTGACGCAGAGATGTCGATGGATGTGCAAATAGGATCAGTAGTCAGGGGATCCCACCACCTTCTCCGCCTACTGCGCAGACCCCTTCATCTCGGAAGAGGCCACAGTGGTAGTAGTCGGAACAATCATCAATTCTCAACTCGACTACGCAAACTCCCTCTACTTAGGACTACCAAAATACCAGATCTTACGCCTGCAAGTCGTTCAGAACACGGCAGCCAGGTTGGTAACAGGAAAGAAACCCTGGGAATCCATCACCCCATCCTTGAGGGCCCTTCATTGGCTAACAGTAAAGGATCGAGTCACATTCAAGACCCTCTGCCTCACCCACAAATGCACACAAGGAAAGGCTCCTCAATACTTATGTGAGAAAATAAAACACTACACCACCTATCGCACTCTCCGATCATCTAACCAAAACCTCCTCGATATCCCCAAATACAACTACAAATCAAAGGGAGAACGAAGATTTACAGTCCAAGGATCACGGCTATGAAACGCTCTACCAACGGACATCCGCATGGAAGAAAACCATCGGGCCCTTTAGGAAAAAACTCAGGATCCAACTCTTCTGAAGTTTTAGGACGTCACCGGATGGAAAAAGCGATTTAAGGCGATTCAGTTTACATGTGTAGCCCTATACAATTTTTCACTCACTCAGGGTAAGACAAGCGTAGGGTATGACAAGCGTAGGGTAAGACAAGCGTAGGGTATGACAAGCGTAGTTTTTTTTGCCCTTTTTTTGTGTAGCACCCTCCTAGTGTACAGCCGAGGAATCTGGAAGCCCTGGCAGGGATTCCACAAGTACCATTAAAGTATTGGCAGGGATTCTGAAAGTACCAATGGAAGTACTGATAGGGATTCTGGAAGCTGTATTCTGTGCGTGTATATTGTGTGTATACTGTGTATGTATACTGTACGTGTGTGTGTATACTGTGTGGCCCCATAATCTATTGCTTGGGGGGCTCCATAATATCCTATTGCCCGGGGGCCCCATAATATCCTATTGTCCGGAGGCCCCATAAGTTGTCAGTTCGCCCCTGACTATAGGCTGGGCTTTTCTTCTCAGAGAATCCATCACTTGGTTCCAACCCCTACCCACCACCCAATACTGAACCTTTTAGACATGGCAGAACCAAGTAATATTTGCAGGGTGTAGTAATTCGATGGAATATGTCAACAAGAAATGCAGCAAAATAGTTCCCATGCAGACTCCATCACCCTTTGCTATTACATACATGGCCACCTTTAAGGCAGGGCAAAAGTGGTAGCTGCCCTGGGCCCTGCCATTGTTGTGGGGCCCAAAGCAGCTGCCTCATACTTGCCAACTATGCCAGTGTTTAAATTCCCTTGTCCCTTGAAGTTTTAGTCCTTTGCTGTGTCCTGATATCTCAGTGTGAAGTGCTGCCCAGCTCTGCCCTATTGTTGTGTACAGATGACTCACCTGCGACCCTGTGTTTACATGTAAATAAGGGGAGCATTCATATGTAAATAAGGGAGCATTCATATATAAATAAGGGAGCATTCATATTTAAATACGGGGAGCATTAATATGTAAATAAGGGGAGCATTCATATGTAAATAAGGGGAGCATTCACATGTAAATGGAAGCATTCATATGTAAATAAGGGGAACATTCATATGTAAATAAGGGGAACATTCACATATAAATAATGGGGGTATTCATATGTAAATAAGGGGAGCATTCACATGTAAATAAGGGGGACACTCATATGTAAATAAGGGGGACATTTATATGTAAATAAGGGGAGCATTCATATGTAAATAATGGGAACATTCATGTGTAAATTAGGGGAACATTTACATGTAAATAATGGGGGCATTCGTGTGTAAATAAGGGGAACATGCATGTGTAAATAAGGGGAACATTCACATATAAATAATGGGGGTATTCATATGTAAATAAGGAAAGCATTCACGTGTAAATAAGGGGAGAATTCACATGTAAATAAGGGGCCATTCATATGTAAATACGGTGAGCATTCATATGTAAATAAGGTGAGCATTCATATGTAAATAAGTGGCCATTCATATGTAAACAAGGGAAATATTCACATGTAAATAAGTGGGCATTCACATGTAAATAAGGATGCATTCATATGTAAATACGGGGAGTATTCATATGTAAATAGTGGCGGCAAACGGCAATTATATGTAAATAAAGGCGGCAATCATATGTATATCATGCAACTCTGCAGTGAAGAGATGATGTGCTCTAGCAACCAATCAGTGAGCAGTATTACTGTACAGTAATCTCTAGCAAGCAACAAGAAGAAATCTGTGCTGTAACCTCTAGCAACTAATCAGCGAGCTATAATGTGTGCTGTAACCTCTAGCAACTAATCAGTGAGCCGCAATGTGTGCTGTAACCTCTAGCAACCAGTCAGTAAGTGGTAATGATATGCTGTAACCTCTGGCAACCAATCGCATTCACTGCCTGATCTGATACAGTAAACTGTTTTTAAGTCTAGCTGATATTTATTGTATGTCTCAGGTGGAGAGCAAAATTGCATGGGGGGGGGGGGGCAAGATTTTTTTTGCCAAGGGTCCAATCAACATTAAAGAAGGCCCAGATTACATACACTCAGTGCTGGAGGTGCCGAAAACTGCGTTCCCCCAAGATCCAGATGAAAAAAATCCCTGACTAAAGGTATGTAAATACATCATAGCGGGACTTCATTGTTCCGCCGCTACCTTTGGATTTTTTGGAGCAGACCTCGACTTTAACGCATAAAATATCAGACATGAATACAGCCTGGTCTTTGTAGAGATGGCACCCTCTGTCTTTAACCAGCATAGATATGTTTGATAAGGAACTGCCATGTCCCTGGCCTTTCATCCCGCCACATTACATCCATTGTGCGCTTCACGAAACCGCGCCGCGCTTTCCAATTCTTCTAAGCCGCTTGATTTACCTTGATAAAAGCTCCGTAGCCAAGACCCCCGAGGGGCCCAAAACCAGTTCCAAACCCCCTGCAAACTTTTATCAGGATGGAAGGTAATTGAAAAAACTGCTTCTTTATTTATCTGTGGCACAACACACAATAAACGCGCGGTATGACCGGCTTTTTTAATCCTTATTAAATATCAGAGAAGATTCATTTCTCATTGACGAGAACCTAACAAAATACCAACTATGAATGCAGTGATTTGAAAAGATCATCCCGGGGCTCAATGAAAAGAAAAGAAAAAAAAAGCAGCAGAGTTCATATAAAAAGAGATGCAAATTGTTGGCTGGACTGCGGAGGTGTCAGAAGAGCGATATTCCATAAAATTGTAAATGTGTTCATTATCATAAGAAAACTGTCCGGGGAGAGGGAACAGAATACAATCAAAGTGCACAGAAGGTTTGAAATTATGTTTTGAAGCCTAATGTGTCTCTGTGACCCGCAGAACACGATCCTCTATAATACCCGAGAGCGGGAGGGGAACTGGAATATGACACAGCTGTGCTTATTCAATAAGACCATCCAGGGAGCCAATCAAATTATAGTATACTAGATTAGATCAGCTAAATAACAATATATGGGGAAAAAATAATAAAAATAATATATATATCTATATTTATATCTATCGATCTATCGATAGATCGATGGATAGATCGATAGATAGATAGATAGATAGATAGATAGATAGATAGATAGATAGATAGATAGATAGATAGATAGATAGATAGATAGATAGATAGAATAGATAGTAGACATGTGCAGACTGGAATATTTTGTTTCTTTTTTTTGTTTTCGTTTGGAAAATAAATTTATTTAGTTACTCCCGAAAATCGTTTTGATTTATTTTGTTTTTCGTTGGGGAATAGCTTTCGTCCGAAAATTCAATAATACTTTGTTTCTGTCGAATGGTCAAAAGAATATTCGACGGAACGTCGAATCGTACATTTCCGTTCAAATATTCTGCCTACAAGAATTCTAATGTTGTATGACTAGTAATAATGTCGAATCTATTTTCTCATAAATCGAAATCTATTCTCTGTAATGTCGAATCTATTATTTCTATAGTGTCGAATCTTTTCCCTATAATGTCGAATCTTTTCTCTATATCGATTTTTTACCGCAACGAAAACTAAAATAAAGCATTTTTTATGTCGGATCTTTCGGTTTTCGTTTCTTGCGCTTTCGTTATCGTTTGTTAAAACGATAACGAAAAAAACAGATTTTCGGACGAAAATGCATTCTAACGAAAACTAATGCACATGTCTAATAGATAGATAGATAGATAGATAGATAGATAGATAATAAAGTAGTACTAAATAAATAAAGGCAGAAAAAAATATATAGATATGTATTTATACTATTATATTACATTAAAGAGGAGTTCCACCCAAATTTGGAACTTTCGCTTGTTCCACTCCTCACCCCCTTACATGCCACATTTGGCATGTCATTTTTTTTTGGGGGGGGGAGTGGGGGCTTCAGGAGTAGTGGGACTTCCTGTCCCACTTCCTGCTTCCGCCGAGGGGCTGGTAAGGCGATAGGCGTAATCGCCTTATTTCAGCCCCTCCCTGTAGACGATGGCCTAGGACACTGACAGGTCCTAGGCAATCGCCTGTCCAATCAGCGGCGAGCCACCCGAATATAAGCACCTAATTTTACCACAAAAAAATTGGAAAACGTATTGACTCGAGTATAAGCCTAGGGCATAGGTGTCAAACACAAGGCCCGCGGGCCGAATCCGGCCCTCCAGGCCATTTCATGTGGCCCTCGCCCTCCTCTGGTCCTCCTCAAGGACTTTACTTTCTGCTTTTAAGCAATGCATCCAGCTTCTTCCCAGCAGCAGCACAAGGAAAGGGTGCACTGTGATGTAAGGGAGAGTGTGGGACTCAACTTCTGATGGTGGGTTGGCTCTTAACATCTAATGTAAGGGGGAGGGGATGCGCTGGACATCTAATCTTACCGATACAACCGGCCATTTTGAGGGCAATCATAATGCTAATGCAGCCCTCAATGAAATTGAGTTTGATACCTCTAGGGTGTCCATCTGCATGCCTCAATTTGCCTCACTGTGCCCATGCCTCACTGTGTCTATGCCTCACTCTGTCTATGCCTCACTGTGCCCATGCCTCACTGTGCCCATGCCTCACTGTGCCCATGCCTCACTGTGTCCATGACTAGACTGATTTTTAACATTGGAGTCTATAGAAGGGGTGCCCGGATTTGAAAAATCATTGCTCCCCAGCCGTAGGTCCCCCAGACAACTTTGCACACTTATAGAGGAGTAATTGGGCTATGTGTGCTAAGTTTCGCGTCCAGAGGACCTACGACCGGTCGGTACCAGGTCCCCAAGGTCACCGGAGAAATGACCGTTTAACATGGGAGTCTATAGAAGGGGTGCCCGGGTTTGAAAAATCGGTGCTCCCCGGGCCTTAGGTCCCCCGGACAACAAACTTTGCACACTTATAAAGGAAGAGTGGGGCTACATGTGTCTCAAATGGGGTCTACGGACGGCCAGTAATGGGCCCCAAATTCACCAAATTCCTGGCGATCAGGCGCAAAAAAGGGACTCGAGTATAAGCCAAGAGAAACTCAGCTTATACTCGAGTATATATGGTAGATCTAAACTCATCCCACACAATTCTCATATAAGATTTAATATGTTAATGCTATTTAAACATTTGTTTTTATTTTTTTAATTTTCTGTTTTTTAGGAGGGTGTAACGCAAAGAGTGCAGGGGTCGGGAGTGTGTAATGCACAAAATGCAGAGGTCAGAAGTGCATAATGCAGAGAGAACAGCTGTCAGGAGTGCCCAATGCACAGTTATCAGTGGTGCATAATGCACAGAGTGCAGTGGTCAGGAGTGTGTAACACACAGTGTGCAATAGTAGGGAGTGCATAATGCACAGAGTACAGGGGTCAGGAGTGCATAAGGCACAGAGCACAAGGGTCAGGAGTGCTAATGCACAGAGTGCAGGGGTCAGGACTGCATAAGGCACAGAGCACAAGGGTCAGGAGTGCTAAGGCACAGAGCACAAGGGTCAGGAGTGTGTAATGCACAGAACACAAGGATCAGAAGTGTGTAACTCACAGAGTACATGAGTCAGGAGTGTGTAATGCACAGGGCACAAGGGTCAGGAGTGTGTAATGCACAGAATACATGAGTCAGGAGTGTGTAATGCACAGAGCACAAGGGTCAGGAGTGTGTAATGCACAGAGTACATGAGTCAGGAGTGTGTAATGCACAGAGTACATGAGTCAGGAGTGTGTAATGCACAGGGCACAAGGGTCAGGAGTGTGTAATGCACAGAGTACATGGGTCAGGAGTGTGTAATGCACAGGGCACAAGGGTCAGTAGTGTGATGCATGCCAGTTCATGGGTCAGGCCCACACTGGATCAGAGTGTGGCTAAGCAGCCACTGTCAGGTGTTCAGGAGGAAATCCCATTTTTGTGTTTTTGCTTTTTTTTTTTTTATTTCCAGTGTGACTAATGTGCCACAACTATGACCCCAATTGTCTAAAAAAAAAAAATCTGCAATAATTATTATAACTGTGTGTCTTTTTTCTCATGCTGATGTAACCCATCAATATATCCAATATTTTGCTACAATTTATCCTGTTTCATTCAGCCTGATGAAATGTATTTGATTCTGAGTCATATATGTCCAATGAAGTCTTCCTCCATAAATAGCTACAACATTAAGTTCATCCTTTCAACCAGTTAAATGCTTCACAGGCGTAACCTCCTCCAAAAAGAAATGAGCCCATTTTTTCTTGTAATATCCTTACCAAGACCATTTGTTATTAAGACAGTGCCAGGAACCAATCATTTTTTAGTATACTGTAGTCAGAGCAGTAAAGAAAGTGCTTCTGATTGGCTGAAATGGGTTATTGCCTGTTTTTTACTGTCTCCAATAAGCCCGAATGAGAAAACTTAATTGCTTTTTTTTTTCAGCTGAAATTGGATCAAAGACCTTTGGTGCTCACCTCATAAAATATTCGGAATTTGCAGAACGGAGCGGGTCATAAATTTGGGCTTCCGGTCTGATGCTAAAACGACATTGCCGGTTTTATTACTACAAAGACGAGCGTTTCTCTACCGGGGGTGGGGCCCATCACATACATAGGTGTGAGCGTTATTAGTATGCATCCATTATAAGTTTTCCAGTCTTCTATGGCGGTCCTAGAAATAAACTCAGCAGCTGTTACAGGCCATGAGATAAGCCAAAGTCATGCATAAACAAAACGCTCTTTATGAAGGGGCAGCATTTTCTGGGCTGTTTGTCTTGGCCATTACCGTTAACATTCTCTTTGGCCTTTTGAGGATCTAATCATGAATTCAGCTCTCATTATTGCCTGCAATATTGAAATGAATAAACAGAATAAATCCAATTTATCTGGCTCTACTTTATGCCCCAATGGCACGGAAGGAATTACAATAAGAGGAGGAGGAGAACATGCACATATAAAATGTTAAGTCGGTAAAATAGCAAGCTTAACACAATAGTAGGGGCATCTGTTGCACCCCATAAGGTTTTATTAATGAGGCGTGGCAACGATCCATAGGAACAAATCAGAATACAGCTGTTAAAGAGGACCAGCCATAATTGGACAGATTCAACTGTACACTGGTATCACTAAATCTGGCTTCAGCCTATGCACAAGTTACTAGTTAGGGAGTTTGGTGGACCTACTGTGTAACCAGAGGTGACAGCTGACTAACAGGCAGAATAGATTCTAGAAAAGTGTATGTTCTCATACAGATGGTCAGAGTAAACAAAAAACAGTAGCAGAGTCTGCAGGTGCACCGCTATGTCCATTTTAGTGATCTCTTTTTATAGCATAAATATTTGAAATAATACATTTTAGCTACCATTTATTTTTCATTCAAGGCTAATGAACTTGTTTGACTGGTTTGTAAAGGCTAGTTAAACAGAAAGTGATGTTAGCAGGAAATAGGGGAGACAAGAAAGGAGACAACATAGCCATGTGCTCAGCACAAAGAAAAAAGGTTCTGATAGAGGACCTGGGTAGAAGGAAGATGTTCCATAACACCAGGAAGAACTGAGTAGAAGGAAAGGCTATGTAAGAGAGGACTTCCAAAGTCCATAAAAGGAACTTCACCTAGGCATAATGGAAATCCAACCTGCTGTAATCACATGAATAACCTTGTGTTTTAGTTGCCTACAGAGACCATGAAGCTATGTCAGGACCAGGATCTGAACCTGCAAACTCTACTGGGCAGTATCTCTTCTTGCTGAGCCACCTGAGATGCTGGACAACTTCCTGCCTGATTCCTTAGAGAACTGTACCCTGTGTCTTATTTCTCTTGAACCCTTTGCTCCTCCCATTACTTCTTATTTAAGCCATGCCTTTGTACTTCTTGTTCTCCAATATCTCGCACTTGTCGCTCCTGCTGCCACTTGTATCTTTGCTACCGCTCGTTAGCGACCTCCGGCTTGTTCCTCAACTACAGTTCCACTTGATTCCAACCTGCAACCGCTTGCTACCAAGCTTTGGCTTGTTCCTTGACCACTGTTCTGCTTGATCCCAACCTGCAACGACTTGTTACCAAGCTTTGGCTTGTTCCTTGACCACTGTTCTGCTTGATCCCAACCTGCAACGACTTGTTACCAAGCTTTGGCTTGTTCCTTGCATATGTGCATTGGCAAAATCACGAGCCCACGCGACCCGTCACGCATTCTCGTGCGTGGCGGCGCACACGTGTCCCCTTGACAGATGTTGGCACCTTCATCCTTCTCGGCGGCTTCACCCTGCATCTCCAGCTTCCTCCTTAGCAGCTTCCCTCCTCCTTCCCTCAATGGCCATTAAAAACCCTCTTAAAATCCAGGCGTCTAGCGCCCTGCATGTAGTTTAGGGGCCGGGCGCATGAGTGAGTGAGTGAATAACTTGTATAGCACTACATATGCAATTTAAATCGCCTCAAGGCACTTCCGCATGGATTAGGGGGGTGGGGTCCCTGCGCCCCTAATGGACAGGCCACCACTGGTTGTAATTTGTATGTAAAGCATTCTTGTCCATGAAAACGCACTTATATTCTACAGAGGTTTTTGCTTCCTTGCTTTACTTCTTTTAAGTTTTTTTTTTTTTAGTCCACTGAACAATAAAATATTTTCAGTTCTTGTCATTTTTCATTTCCAAGTAAACTTTTTTTTTATCAGGAAAAAATATATTTTCAAAACTTTCCTTGTTGACCCGCACAAGCTATAGCGCTGCAATGACTTCATGTCCTTGTGTTTCATGTTGACGAATTGTCGAGATGTAACGGATAAACTGTTTTCGCTTTTATTTGTTTTCCGCTTTTTTTATTTTCTTCAAACAAACATGGGGTAAAAAGGGATTTCAGCGCGCACTGAACACATTTCAGCCGTCTTTGCTGGTGCTGGAAAATAAAAGACTTTAGAAGTAGCCTTATTTTACTGCAATAGAAACAGTAACAGATTCAAGGATATTATCATAGTAACAAAATGGTGATATTATCTTATGATAAAAGCAACTATTATCCAAACACAGAATATGACTGACTATCCAAAAATAACTTGTATCATAAAAACACACTCTGCAAAGGGGGGGAACAGGGAAGGTGACTAACGTTAGATCAGAATTCTGGGTAATTTGATCTCCTGTTGCCTGTCTCTGTCTTTGCATGCAGCCAACTCTACCAACCAGGGCCGCCATCAGGGGGGGGGTACAGGGAGTACACCTGTAAGGGTCCCCAGGGGCCTGAATGGCAACTCCTTTTTTTGTAAGCGGCCCCAGATGGCAAACCCCCCTTTTAAAAAAAAAAATGTATACATTTTTTTTTTTGCAATTTTTTTTATATATCTTTATTTTATTTTATTTTTTTATTTTATTAAAGTGCCCAGAGCTCCCCAGGGGCCCATAGATCCCCAGGGCCCCGGATGGCAACCCCCTTTTTTTAATAAATTTTTTTCTTTTTCTTTTATTATTTATTAATTTTTTATTTTTTATTTTATTAAAGGACCCAGAGGTCCCCAGGGGCCCGGAAGTCCGCAGGGCCCGGATGGCTACCCCCTTTATTTTATATTTTTTTTATAAAAATATTTTGTAAGGGGCCCAGAGGTCCCCAGGGCAACCCCCTCTTTTTTTTTTGTTCGTCAGCACCCAAAGCCCCCCCTACCTCAATTTTCGGCGGCAGCACCCCCCACTTCTAAATTCACGGCCCCCCCGCTCGTTTCTCAATTTTCTCAATTTGCAGCGGCACCCCCCACTTCTCAATTCGCGGCAGCCCCTACGCTTCTCAATTTGGGGTTGCCACCCCCCCCCTTGTTTCTCTGCTCCAGGGGGCCATGCCTGAAGCTGTGTAAGGGGCCCCATATTTCCTGATGGCGGCCCTGCAACCAACCGTTTTGAGGTTTGCATGGTAGACTAAGACCAGTTACTGATACTGAGGGGTTATATGTAAGTTTAATGCCGCGAACACACATTCGGAATTTCCGACAACAAACGTTCGATGGGAGCTTATTGTCGGAAATTCCAACCGTGTGTAGGATCAATCAGGCATTTGCTGTCGCTTCTCCTCCTCTCCCTCCTGCGGCTTTCAGAGGCTTTATTGCAATGTATACAGGGAGATCGGTAATTGTAACTCTTCCCCAGCGCCGCACCGATCACCTCTGACTGCCCCCCATATCCTTCTTCAGTCCCCATCCATGCTCCTCTGGTCCCCCTCCATGCTCCTACGGTCACCCTCCATGCTCCTCCTGTCACCCTCCATGCTCCTCTGGTTACCCTCCATGCTCCTCCGGTTACTCTCCGTGCTCCTCCGGTCCCCCTCCGTGCTCCTCCGGTCCCCCTCCATGCTCCTTCGGTTCCCCTCCATGCTCCTCCGGTCCCCCTCCATGCTCCTCCGGTCCCCCTCCATGCTCCTCCGGTCCCCCTCCATGCGCCTCTGACCCCACTGTCCTCAATCTGTCAGAATGAAGAGCGGAGGAAGTAGCCAGTAAATATGTAATTTACTGACTCCTTCCTTTTCCGAATCGACTGACTCATTCATAACTGTCACTGAACATCGTAAACTGTGTTTACAATGCTTCAGTTTATGAATGGAGAGGAGCCGCTGTCTCCTGTCCATTCCTCTTCAGTGCAGCTGAGGCTGCATAGAAAGGGACAGGGGAATCTCTGTCCTCAGTCCCTTTCCCTGTCTTAAAAGCGAGATGTCAGGGGTCTGTTAAAAATTTTTGCTGTGAAAATGACAATGGTCCCAAAAATGTGTCAAAATTGTCCGAAGTGTCCGCCATAATGTCGCAGTCTTGAAAAAAATCGCTGATCCCCGCCATTAGTAGTAAAACAAAAAATAAAATAATAAAAATGCATTTTGTAAACGCTATAAATTTTGCGCAAACCAATCGATAAGCGCTTATTGCGATTATTTTTTACCAAAAATATGTGGGAGAATACGTATCGGCCTAAACTGAGGGGGAAAAAAAAGATATTTTTGGGGGATATTTATTATAGCAAAAAGTGAAAAATATTGCATTTTTTTTTGTCGCTGTATTTTTGTTTATAGCGCAAAAAATAAAAACCGCAGAGGTGATCAAATACCACCAAAAGAAATCTCTATTTGTGGGGAAAAAAAAGGACGTCTATTTTGGTTGGGAGCCACGTCGCACAACCGCGCAATTGTCAGTTTAAGCGACGCAGTGCCTGCATAAAGGTCCGGGTCCACGTCGCACGACCGCGCAATTGTCAGTTTAAGCGACGCAGTGCCTGCATAAAGGTCCGGGTCCACGTCGCACGACCGCGCAATTGTCAGTTTAAGCGACGCAGTACCTGCATAAAGATCCGGGTCTTAAGTGGTTAAGGTAAAAAAAACGTCAAGACTTTACAGCTCCTTTAGCTTTGCTACTGGCAGGTAAAACGATTCCTACACAAGTGTTCCACATCTGCATTTTTTGGCTGCTGGGCTGGAGTTGCCCTTTATATCTGCGTTTCCCAAGCTTAATCCTCTCCAATCTCGCCCATGCATACGGTTCCGGCACTTTTAAGTCTCCGGCGCAAAATATTGGCGCGATTCAAATGGATTTTACACTCCAAATATTCAATCAGATAACGCCGGGAGCTCGCATAATGAAGCCTTGTGTGAGATGCTTCTTTCAAAAAACTAGAAAATACTTTTCAAAGCGCTACACGGAAGCCAACAACATAGTAAAGGATTATATGAGCAATCTGTGCAGACAACACCTGTTGGCTGAACGGCGGCTGATAAGGAAATCTCAGCGCTCAGCAAAATTAGGTGTTTTCCAGCGTAAAAAAATATTTCACTGCTGACAAAGAGCTGAGACGCAAAAAAAAATAAAAATAAAATAAATATAACATAGGGGAAAAACATGCGTGAGATAGATTGCTTTTAAACGATTCGCATGTGCTGTAAGCGGATAGACGTCTCCGTTTTTTAACAGCAAACAAAACAATTTCCATGTATCATAAAGAAACAAGGTTTCTGCAAGATAAGCTTTACTAAAGAACTATGACCAGATACATTGTATATATATATATATATTTATCTCTACAGACCGCGCCGTCCTCCTATCACCATTCTACAAACTCAACTGATAACATTACAAGGAAGCAATATTTCCTTTTCTGTTGTAGGCCAGAAAAATAGGCTTTGTGTCCATTTCAAAATGTTCTTGCACATAAAGACACATTTATATTTTACAGAATTTCTAAAAGCTGCTTGCAGTGACATATTCAAACTAATGTAACCACTTAAAGGGTCACTAAAGGAATTTTTTTCTTTAGCTAAATAGCTTCCTTTACCTTAATGCGGTGCTGTTTTCATGTCCTCATTGTTCGTTTTTTGCTTTGATGTTGCTGTAATTCTGCTCTGTTCTCCACACTTCCTGATAACCACAGTACTGGGAACTTTCTCACTGTGGTCACTAATCAAGGATGTGTGATTACTGTGTGTAAACTGAAACTAAATTGGGCTGAGGGGTTTTAGACAAACCACAGAGACACAGGAAACAACAGCAAAAACAAAACTAGAACTGTAGGCTGATTATATAATTGATTTTTATCTATTTTGAATAATTTTTAAAAGGAATCAGTTAACTATTATGTCTCTATACCCTGTAAACAGTCATTTCAGCCCAATTTTTTTTTTCCTTTAGTGACCCTTTAAGCCCCGGACCATTATGCAGGTTAAGGACCTGGCCAGTTTTTGCGATTCGGCACTGGGTCGCTTTAACTGACACGTGGCTCCCAAACAAAATTGACGTCCTTTTTTCCCCATTAATAGAGCTTTCTTTTAGTGGTATTTGATCACCTCTGCGGTTTTTATTTTTTGCGCTATAAATGAAAATAGAGCGACAATTTTGAAAAAAAAAAGCAATATTCTTTACATTTTGCTATAATAAATATGAACATAAAAAAAAAAGATATAAAACATTTTTTGTTTCCTCAGTTTAGGCCGATACGTATTCTTCTACATATTTTTGGTAACAAAAAAAATCGCAATAAGCGTTTAACGATTGGTTTGCACAAAATGTATAGGGCCAGATGCACATAGAATCTGCGGCGGCGTAGCGTAAGCCATTCACACTACGCCGCCGAAACTTAATAGAGCAAGTGCCGTATTCCCAAAGCACTTGCTCCGTAATTTGCGGCGGCGTTGTGTAAATGGCCCTGTGTATCCCCGCGTAATTCAAAGGGGGCGGCTTGTATTTAAATTAAGTGCGCCCCCGCGTCGATCGAACTGCGCATGTGCCGGCTGGGAAAAAATCCCAGTGCGCATGCTCCAGCCCACGTCGGAAAGCGTCGTTGAAACCGACGTCAAAACGACGTGATCGTCACTTACGCAATGCCCTATTCGCGAACGACTTAGTAAAACGACGTAACCGACGGAAAAAGACGACGCTGACCCGAAGCCATACTTAACATGGCAACGACAGAACTTCGTAAACCTACCCCTCATATAGCAGGGGTAGGTTTACGCTTACGGAAACGACGTAAACGACGACGGGGCGGCGTAAAAACGTTCGGGAATCGGCGTATTAGGCTAATTTGCATAGGCAAATGAGAAAACAACGTAAAGGCCACCTAGCGGAAAAGTAATTACATCTACGATCCGACGGTGTATTTGTTTTACACCTGTCGAATCTTCACTGTATCTATGCGTAAGTGATTCTAGGAATCCCACGCATAGATACACGGGGAAAAAAACAGAGATACAACGGTGTTTCCTGCAATACACCATCGTATCTCTTTTGAGAATCTGGCCCAAAGTGTTTACAAAATAGGGGATAGTTTTATGGCATTTTTATTAATAATATTTTTTTTTTTACTACTAATGGCGGCGATCAGCAAGTTTTTTCATGACAGCGACATTATGGCGGACATATCGGACAATTTTGACACATTTTTGGGACCATTGTCATTTTCACAGCGAAAAATGCATTAAAAATGCACTGATTACTGTGAAAATGACAATTGCAGTTTAGGAGTTCACCACTAGGGGCGCTAAGGGGTTAAGTGTGACCTCATATGTGTTTCTAACTGTAGGGGGCGGGGCTGAACGTGTGACGTCAGTGATCGTCTTTCCCTATATCAGAGAACAGACGATCACTGACATTGCCACAGAGAATAACGGGGAAGGTTTGTTTACACTCACCTCTCCCAGTTCTTCAGCTCCGGCGACCGATCGCGAGACACCGGCGGCGATTGGGTCCCGCGGCCACGGTCATGGATCTTGCAACCGGGTCGCGAGTGCGCTTTAATTCCCCTTTTTACCTTCCCTCTGTACTGGTGGTTGATGTTTTCAGCAGTTTGCGATGACCAATAATAATATTCCGCCATACATCGATTGTGCGCACTTCAGTATTACATTTGGATTGCTTGCACACTAAACCCTTTTCTTACACTGGGTGGTCTTCAAAGGGTTAGTCCGTCACTTGGCGCCCGGCACAGACCAGGCTCACACTGAGCGGACTCCGAGGCGGCTTCAGTGTTTAATGAATATCTCGCAGAGCCATTATTAAATATCGATCCCTCCAATCCCGAGTCTTCCCGCTCAACTCTGCAAGATATTATTAAATTCCTAAGTAACAGGCTTCTTATAATATGGCGGTGCAGAGGGCAAAGCCAAAGTGCAGGTAAATCATAGCAGCCAGAACTTCGTGCATGCAAGTCTGACTAGTAAATTATGAATTCTGATTGGCTGCTCGGTGTTTACTTTACTGTTTTTTTTACTGGACTGCAAGACTAAACCCCAGAAATGAAAAATGAATAAAGCATGTACCGTATATACTCGAGTATAAGCCGACCCGAATATAAGCCGAGGTAATTTACCATAATTTACCAAAATTTACCTAATTTTACCACAAAAAAAACTGGGAAAATGTATTGACTCGAGTATAAGCCTAGGGTGAGAATGCAGAAGCTACTGTAAGCAGAAAAGAGGGTCAACAATGCCCATTTGCAGCCTCACTGTGCCCATTGCAACCTCACTGTGCCAACCTCACTGTGCCAATTGCAACCTCACTGTGCCAACCTCACTGTGCCCATTGCAACCTCACTGTACCAACCTCACTGTGCCCTTTGTCACTGTGCCTATCCTCACTGTCCCCACCCACACTGTGCCCATCGTAACTGTGCCCATTGTCACTGTGCTCATCCTCACTGTGCCCGTCGTCACTGTGCCCATTATCACTGTGCCTGTCATCACTGTGCCCATTGCAACCTCACTGTGCCAACCTCACTGTGCCCATTGCAACCTCACTGTACCAACCTCACTGTGCCAATTGTCACTGTGCCAATCCTCACTGTGCCCACCCACACTGTGCCCATCGTAACTGTGCCCATTGTCACTGTGCTCATCCTCACTGTGCCCGTCGTCACTGTGCCCATTATCACTGTGCCTGTCATCACTGTGCCCATTGCAACCTCACTGTGCCAACCTCACTGTGCCCATTGCAACCTCACTGTACCAACCTCACTGTGCCAATTGTCACTGTGCCAATCCTCACTGTGCCCACCCACACTGTGCCCATCGTAACTGTGCTCATCCTCACTGTGCCCGTCGTCACTGTGCACATTGTCACTGTGCCTGTCGTCACTGTGCCCATTGCAACCTCACTGTGCCCATCCTCGTTGTGCCCATCCTCACTGTACCCATTGTCACTGTGCCCAACCTCATTGTGCCCATCCTCACTGTGTCCATCCTCATTGTGCCCGTCGTCACTGTGATGATACCAGTTTTTTTTTTCTTTTCTGAGATGATCCCGCCACCGGCTATCCTATAGGAAGTGTTTTTACATCACACAGACACTGACCCCTGAGTGAGGCTTTAAGGCTTCGTTCACATGTGCAGCCGGAGGGCAGTAAAACCAGGTAGTTGAGCTGCGGTTTTACTGCCTCCTCAACCATCCGCCATTAACCACGACATTGCGCTTTGTGGCCACGGCAAACCTTAAATAGCTCTTGGCTTTCAGTGGGTGGTGCCTCGGCCTAATCAACGCTGTATCTTGGCCTAGGCCAAAAAGGCCCAGGCCTAGGGCAGCACTTTGCAGGGGGGGGGGGGGCAGCATGAAAAAAAAAAGAGTCCCCGCCGGCTTGCACTACACTTTTAGTGTAGCTCCAGTCTTATGAGGTGGACTGGGCCACAGGACAAAATCGGTTTGGCGCCTCCATAAAGCGGCCGCACTAGTGCCGGTATGATAGGGATGGCGCAGACACAAGGGACACTGACATGGTCACCTATACCTGTCAGGTAGGTAGTAGGACTCCCCTGCAATCCTTTGCTTGTGTCACTTGTACATATTAAGGAATCTTAATTTTATTTCTGTTGATTGCTAATAAGAAATATAAACTAATGGATTTATATGTTCCCGCCCCCAATCCTTCCTGCCTGGACCACATACCTCCATCACTGCGCTACAGGATTTCTGCTGCACCACTGGCATGGTTGTATCTTTTTAGTCCTCCATAAATTTAGCAGAAATTTGTGCTTAAAGTAGAACTATAGGCAACACTTTTTTTTCCATTTTGGACAGAGTAAGGGAGGGTTATAGCCCCTGTTAAAAAAATGTTTTGCCAGCTGTTCCTTTGCCTACATTTCCTGCCCCATAGCCAAACAGGAAGTAAGAGGAAATCTCTTCATTAAGGGAATCCCCCGCCCCCCAAGGCCCTCAGAACTAGTGTCCCCACTGGAAAATTTCAGGGCGGGTCTTAAACAGAAAGGGGTGTGACCTTGATAGGAAGGGGTGGGTCATATTTAAATTAGGAGGTGCACAACTTTAGTCAGGCCTAGGGCAGAACAAAACCTAAATACATCACTGGGCCTAATGCAACTAATGCAGTTCTATGGATCCGACCAACAACCACATGCAATGCATGTGATTGCAGCACAGTAACATGGCAATTATAGTAGGGTGACCAGACATCCCCGGTTTTAGGGCACAGTCCCCGGATTGAGGTCCCCAGACCAAGTCTGCCCCCAGTTTTGTCCCCAGATTGGATTTGAACAGGGGCTGGGGCAATTTCAAAGACAGTGGGCCAGATTCTCAGCGGCGCTACGACGGAATATCTCAGATACCCCGTCGTATCTCAGATACCCCGTCGTATCGCCGTTTTTTTTGCCTCGTATCTATGCAAGTGATTCCTAGAATCACTTTGGCATAGATACGGCTGAAGATCCGACAAGTGTAATACCATTACACTTGCGGATCGTAGTTGTAATGACAACTCCAGCCACTAGGTGGCCTTTACGTTGTTTTCTCATTTGCCTATGCAAATGAGGCTACTACGCTGTTCCCGATCGCTTTTACGCCGCCCCGTCGTCGCGTACGTCTTTTTCGTCCGCGTAAGGTTACCCCTGCTAATATGAGGGTTAACCTTACGCAGTACCATCGGGTGCCGTCGGATGCCATGTTAAGTATGGCGTCGGGTCAGCGTCGGCTTTTTCCGTCGTTTTACTAACTCGTTCGCGAATAGGGCATTGCGTAGTGTCGATCACGTCATTTTGACGTCGGTTTCAACAACGCTTTCCGACGTGAGCTGGAGCATGCGCACTGGGCTTTTTCCCCGGCCGGCACATGCGCAGTTTGTTCGACACGGGGGCGCGCTTAATTTAAATACAAGCCGCCCCCTTTTAATTACGCGGGATTACGCTGGGCGATTTACTCTATGCCTCCTAAACTATGGAGCAAGTGCATGGAGAATACGGCACTTGCTCTGTTACGTTGCGGCGGCGTAGTGTAAATAGCTTACGCTACGCCGGCGAATTTGTATAAGGATCTGGCCCAGTCAGTGCATAATTAAAAAGAAAAATATCGGAATTACACCCCCCCGCTCCGCCATGCCTAGTAGCTTAGGGGTATGTGTTTTTTTTCCATTATCTGTGCCCCTTTCTGATGATCGTGTGCTGGTCAGAATGGAGTGAATATTTCTTCAGTTTCGGGTGCAGGCCCATTCATCTCCACTCGCATGTTCTTCTACTCGCGGTCTTGGCCAGCCGCCTGCCTGCTTATCTCCTTGCCTTCCCTGGCACAGTGATCTTCCTCTGCTCCCCACTCAGTAGTAGGCCGGAGAGTAAGACTTGACAGGCTGTGAGGGGGCGGTGGCGGGCAGAGAGTCGCTGATTGCCGCCATTACTAGTAGAAAAAAAAATATGTCCCCTGATTTCATTTTAAAAATCTGGTCACCTTAAATTATAGGGTTAAATCAGGTGGTGGGAAGACGACATATTGCCTCTTCACCGCCTTTCAAATGTCCTATGAGAAGTGATCCACTCTTCAGAGGGCACTACACATGTGAATGAGCCTTAAACGTCTGCTTTAACCCCTTCTAAAATATATAGGGCTCCTGCACCATCAGAGCCATACAGTCGGCTCCAGATCAAGTAACTGTACCAGTGAAGACACTCATTTAATGTCCTGACCATGGGCGTCCGCTCCATACGGCAAGGGGGGGAAATTGACCCCCCCTGGAAAATCGATAAGGTGTTGAAGAGTCTGGCTGGCTGTGGGCTCTCTGAGCTGTCCTGGGCCGGATGTCACACAGGCACAGCGTGCAGAGTAAAGCCGCCTTCCCCTCCAGTGTTTAGGGGGAGGGAACCTGCTGCCTGTGCCGCACTGATGCTTCATCTGAGATACTGAATGGGAGGGGGGTCCGTCTCTGCTGCAGGGGGGGTTTGTGCTGAATGGGGGGTCCACCTGTGCTGGAGGGGGGTCTGTACTGAAGGAGGGGTATGTGCTGAAGGGATTTCTATCTGTGCTGAAGGGGAGTCTGTACTGAAGGAGGAGTATGTGCTGAAGGAAAGGGTACATCTGTGCTGAAGGGGGGTCTGTACTGAATGAGGGGTATTGCTGAAGGGGGTTCATCTGTGCTGAAGGGGGGTCTGTACTGAAGGAGGAGTATGTGCTGAAGGGGGTCCCATCTGTGCTGAAGGGGGGTCTGTACTGAAGGAGGGGTATGTGCTGAAGGGGTTTCTATCTGTGCTGAAGGGGGGTCTGTACTGAAGGAGGAGTATGTGCTGAAGGGGGTCCCATCTGTGCTGAAGGGGGGTCTGTACTGAAGGAGGAGTATGTGCTGAAGGGGGTCCCATCTGTGCTGAAGGGTGGTCTGTACTGAAGGAGGGGTATGTGCTGAAGGGGTTTCTATCTGTGCTGAAGGGGGGTCTGTACTGAAGGAGGAGTATGTGCTGAAGGGGGTCCCATCTGTGCTGAAGGGGGGTCGGTAATGAAGGAGGGGTATTGCTGAAGGGGGTTCCATCTGTGCTGAAGGGGGGTCTGTACTGAAGGAGGAGTATGTGCTGAAGGGGGTCCCATCTGTGCTGAAGGGGGGTCTGTACTGAAGGAGGAGTATGTGCTGAAGGGGGTCCCATCTGTGCTGAAGGGGGGTCTGTACTGAAGGAGGAGTATGTGCTGAAGGGGGTCCTGTACTGAAGGAGGGGTATGTGCTGAAGGGGTTTCTATCTGTGCTGAAGGGGGGTCTGTACTGAAGGAGGAGTATGTGCTGAAGGGGAGGGTCCATCTGTGCTGAAGGGGGTCTGTGCTTAAAAGGGGTCACCTGTGCTGAATGTTGGTTTGTCTGTGCAGAATGGGGGGGTCTGTGCTGAAGGAGGGTCCACCTATGCTTAAAATGAGGGGTTTGTGCTGAAGGGGGGTTCATCTATGCTGAAGGGGGGTCTGTACATTCTCTAGGTTATATTTATATGGGCATGGAGTGAAGCTGAATTATCTCAAAGAGCTATTTCACACTGCCAGCTGGCAGCGCTTTACCATCGTTTTAGCTCCACTATTCGGCCGCTAGTGAGTCGCTTTTAACCCCCACTAGCGTTTGACGAAAGGGTTAAATGCGACTGTCTATAGCCGAAGCGCTGATTTCAGCGGATTCCCGTGGTCCTCACCGGTCAAAATTGGCAGGCGGTCAAATTTGTTACTTACTGCAAAAAATCACAAAAAAACGTTACATTGTTTTACAATCTGACTTTTCTCTCACTCTCATTGACACTATCATTTCACAAAGTCTAGCTGGCCAAACACAACATCTGGTAAAGTGACAGGTCGGTCTTAGATCCACCACCAGGCAACAGAGCGGCTCAGTGAAAAATGAAATATGACATTATGGTGACATTTCTGCCCAGCGGCTGATAAGTTATACCTAGCTGTCGAAGTCCTATCACCTGTCGCGGATAATCTCTTAATGCTTCTACTGTACTGTAAGAGCCGCTCGAAAAAGGTAATCATGTAAGTCATTTCTTGGCTTCTCCCCAAAACTTCGGAGAATAAAAGCTTTCACTGCTATCAGCGAGAATATTTATCAAATTTCCAACAAATAACATGTAAATGAGAGCTTTCCTGGAGAAGGGAGATCGGTTTTCTTTAATGGGGATTATTTTTATTTGTTTTGCCATAAATTTGGCGATCGCTGCTTATCGATATTTGAGACGAGCGCGCTAAAGTGGCGAGACAAAAATCTTTCTGCGCAGTCATGGCATGCATGGAGGTTGCAAATTACAAAACACATTGGGCCAGATTCAGATAGCTTTTACGTTGGCGTATCTATAGATACGCCGCGTAAAGTCTATTCTGAGCCGGCGTATCTTTTTTCTGTATTCAGAAAAGAAGATACGCCGGAATTCTGCTAAGATACGAGCGGCGTAAGTCTGTTACACCGTCGTATATTAGTTGCATATTTACGCTGGCCGCTAGGTGGTGCTTCCATCGCTTTACGCGTAAAATATGCAAATGAGCTAGATACGGCGATTCACGAACGTACTTGTGGCCGGGCATCGTAGTTTACGTCGTTTGCGTAAGGCTTTTTCCGGCGTAAAGTTACCCCTGCTATAGGAGGCGTAGCCAATGTTAAGTATGGACGCCGGGACAGCGTTGAATTGTCGGTCTTTTACGTCGTTTGCGTAAATCGTTCGGGAATGGGGCTGTACGTAAGTTACGTTCACGTCGTTTACATTGACTACTAGCGATGTGATTTCACGCATGTGCACTGGGATACGTCCACGGATGGCGCATGCGCCGTTCAGAAAATACGTAAATTGCGTGGGGTCATGATTCATTTACATGAATCACGCCCCCACATTACTAATTTGAATTAGGCGCCCTTACGCCGGACACTTTACGCTAAGCCGCCGCAACTTATGGAGCAAGTGCTTTCTGAATAAGGCACTTGCACATAAAATGTGCGGAGGCGTAGCGTAAAGAGCATACGCTACGCCGCCGGATAGATACACATGTGTATCTGAATCTGGCCCATTGTTTTGAAGAGCACAGCTCTCTAGCAGTGTTGAGCGGAATACGCCATATTCGATTTCGCGATATTTCACAAATATATAGAAGAATATTTGTGAAATATTCGTTAATATCGAATATTCGTGATATTTTACCCAAAAATTTTTTTGCGAAATTTCGCTAATGTGAATGCGAAATTTCGCTAATGCGAATGCGAAATTGATTGCGAAATTCTCGTCCGCGCATGTGCATGCGCGCGAAACAACACGCAAAAACGGAGATCATTTCCTGGATTACTAAACTAATATGCACTAAACACTAAGGCCTCGTACACACGATCGGACATATCCGATGAAAACGGTCCGCGGACCATTTCCATCGGATATGTCCGATCTGGAGTTTGATCCGATGGCGTGTACACACCATCGGATCAAATTCCCCGCCGCCAGACGGCGCGGTGACGTGTCGGTGACGCGGCGGTGACGTTGACGCCGCCACGTCACCGCCACGTCACCGCACCAGGAAGTAAAACACTTCCGCGCATGCGCCGAATCCATTCGGCGGCGGCGCGGCGGCAGTGCGGGACGACATGTCTGCTGGTAAGTGTACTAACCAGCAGACATGTCGGGCGGACAGATTCCCACCGGATAGATTTCAAAGCATGCTTTGAAATCTTTAGGGTGGACAAATCTGTCCGCTAGCCCATACACACGAGCGGAGATGTCTGCTGAAACGGTCCATCGGACCGTTTTCAGCGGACATATCCCCTCGTGTGTACGAGGCCTTACTCTACTTACACAAACTTATATGACTAAACTAAAGCTAATTTTTTATTTCTTTTTTTTTATACACAAAACACAGAAGGGCAGAGAACGTATTCGCGAATATTCGTTAATATCGAATATTCGTGATATTTTATAAAAAATTTTTTTTTCGGGAGATGTGATTTTAATAATGCTTAACCACTTGCTTACTGGGCACATATACCCCCCTCCTGCCCAGGTGAAATTTCAGCTTCCGGCACTGCGTCGCTTTAACTGACAATTGCGCGGTCGTGCGACGTGGCTCCCAAACAAAATTTACGTCCTTTTTTCCCCACAAGTAGTGCTTTCTTTTGGTGGTAATTGATCACCTCTGCGG
Source organism: Rana kukunoris (assembly GCA_029574335.1). Taxonomy (NCBI): domain Eukaryota; kingdom Metazoa; phylum Chordata; class Amphibia; order Anura; family Ranidae; genus Rana; species Rana kukunoris. The sequence continues at coordinate 221,390,469 of CM056055.1, read as the reverse complement.
TTTTTATTTTTTGTGCTATAAACAAAAAAAACAACAATTTTGAAAAAAAATAAAAAAAATTTTACATATAATAAATAGCCCAATTAAAAAAAAAAAAAAAAAAAATTCTCAGTTTAGGTCGATACGTATTCTTCTACAAATTTTTGGTAAAAAAAAAAAAAAAACGCAATAAGCGCTTACAAAATATGGGACAGAATTATTATTCTTTTTTATTCTTTTTTTTTTTTTTTTACTAGTAATGGCGGCGATCTGCGATTTTTTTATTGGGACTGCAACATTATGGTGGAGACATCGGACACTTTTAACACATTTATACAGCGTCAGTGCTATAAATATGCACTAATTACTGTATAGATGTGACTGGCATTGAAGGGGTTTACACTAGGGGGTGAGGAAGGGGTTAAATGTGTACCTGTATTGTGTTCTAACTGTGGGGGGAGGGGGGTGACTGGAGGAGGTGACCGATTGTGTCCCTATGTACAAGGTACACAGATTGGTCTCCTCTCTCCCCTGACAGGACGTGGAGCTCTGTGTTTACACCCCATCATTACACACAGAGCTCCACGTCCCTGCTCTGTCATTGCCGATTGCGGGTACCTGGCGGACATCGCGACCGCCAGGCACGTGCATCGGCATCTTGGGGACACGGCGCGCTCGCGCGCCCCCCAGTGGCCGGAGGAATCCAGGACGTCATATGACGTCCTGTTGGATTTTCAGAGCCACCGTGAGGCCGTCAATTGACAATGGCCCGGGGCTCAGGTGGTTAAACTGAAACAATAAAAGTGAAATATTCCTTTAAATTTTGTACTTGGGGGGTGTCTATAGTATGCCTGTAAATTAGCGCAAGTTTCCCGCGTTTAGAAAAGTCCCTGCAACAAAATGAAATTTCTAAAGGAAAAAGAGTCATTTAAACCTACTCGCGGCTATAATGAATTGTCGGTCCCGGAAATACAGATCAAAGTCATTGAAAAAAATGACAGGGTTCCCCTTCCAGTCCATTACCTGTCTCTTTGGGTCTGGTATGAATTGTCTAACATTTTTGTACTGTCTCCCTTTATATTGTAAAGCACCCAGCAAACTGTAGGCACTATATAAATGTATAATGATAATAACAATAATAGCAATAATAATAATATGTTTTGCTCCCAGCTTGAAGTAACAAGATATTTCATTTTAGTTTTCTCCGGCGGCAGGGGCAGTGCAATTTCCACACTATATATTGTATCGATTTTAGCTAATGTTATATAGCAAATTATAGTGCCTGCTTATGTGCAGTCAAGATATTATCAATATCTAATTGGCTTTTCGTTACAATGGCATTTATTATTATATGGTTCAAGAAGTTATGTGGATATATCACATTCCTTGTTGGATTTAATAAGTTAAAATTGTAAATTAGCTGAATGACAAAGAAGAAGAAACCCTGTTTGTACGAATCAGAACTGAAAAAGTGCACGGCATCCAAAATGCATTCATATTATTATTATTATAATTGTAATAAATCGAGTTATTACTGTATAAATAATCAATATTCAATCATTTATATTGATGAGGAAAGGTCCAGGAAAATGTGTTTAGTTCTCGTGTAAAAACACAAAAATGTATTTAATAATAAAATAGCAAAATATTACAAGTTCAATATCAAAATGTAGAATACAAAAATATCATCAATAAGTTCCTTATTCTTGAAATTAAGATTGTATCAATGTATCTTTGTGTGTGTGTGGCGTGTGTGAGAAGGTTTGTCAACCTCCTTCAATGTTTCCAAGTGTGTCAACGTCTGCCCAACCGTCTTTCTGTGTCTAGCTTTTACTTCACAACTCAAACCCATCCAAACAGCCCCCCGCCTTTCTAAAAGAGGCTGATTTAACCACTTAAGGACCCCTTCACACCGATATACGTCGGCAGGATGGCACGGCTGGGCACAAGCACGTACCTGTACGTGTCTCTTTAAGGCCCTCTTTAAGGTCCTAGTCCGAAGCTCCGTGACCGCGCCCGGGGACACGCGGACCTGATCGACGCTGGTGTCCCGCGATCGGTCACAGGAGCTGTAGAACGGGGAGAGGTGTGTATATACAAACCTTCCTCGTTCTTCGTTGTGGTAGTGTTATTGATCGTCTGTTACCTGATATAGGAAAAGACGATCACTGACATCACACGTCCAGCCCCGCCCCCCTACAGTTAGAAACACATATGAGGTCACACTTAATCCCTACAGCGCCCCCTAGTGGATAACTCCTAAACTACAATTGTGATTTTCACAGTAATCGGTGCATTTTTATAGCACTTTTCTCTGTGAAAATGACAATGGTCCCAAAAATGTGTCAAAATCGTCCGATGTGTCTGCCATAATGTCGCAGTCATGATCGCCGGCATTAGTAGTAAAAAAAAAACATATTAATAAAAATGCCATAAAACGATCCCCTATTTTGTAAACACAATGGCCCAGATTCAGAGAGAATTAGATTCTCGTAGCGTATCAGAAATACACTACGCCGCCGTTTTTTACCTGGCTCTACGTGGAATCCAGGTAGATTTTGTCCAGTAAACGACGGCAGCGTAGTGTATTTCTCCCGTCGCAATCCATCTGCGCGAGTAGGGGGCGTGAAGCATTTAAAATAGGCGCGTTCCCGCGGCGATTGAACTGCGCATGCTCCGTTCGCAAATTTCCCGCCGTGCATTGCGCAAAATCACGTCGTTACGTCGTAGTAGCGTCGTTTACGTACATTCCTATTCCCGAACGAGGTACGTTAAAAAAAATATATATATTTTCAAATCGACGCGGGAACGACGGCCATACTTTACATGGGTTACGCACTGTTAGACCAGCAAAAAGCTCCTCTAACATTACGTAGCCAAAAAATGACGTAGGCGATTGCGAGGGACACTCGTACCTTCGTGGATCGCCGTAAAAACTAATTTGCATATCCCGACGCATGAAAACGACGCAAACTCCTCCCAGCGGCCGCAAAAATATTGCAGCATAGATCCGAAGGCTTACGAAGACGTAAGCCTCTCGGATCGAAGCCCGAAGCCGCCGTATCAGGGTTTGAGGATTCAAACTAGTGATACGGCGCGCAAAATTTGAAATTACTCCTTTTTTTAAGAAAAATATGTAGAAGAATACATTTTGGCCTAAACTGAGGAAAAAAAAAGTTTTTTTATATCTTTTTTTGGGGGATATTTATTATAGCAAAAAGTAAAACATATTGCATTTTTTTCAAAATTGTTGCTCTATTTTTGTTTATAGCGCAAAAAAGAAAAACCGCAGAGGTGATCAAATACCACCAAAAGAAAGGTCTATTTGTGGAGAAAAAAGGACGCCAATTTTGTTTGGGAGCCACGTCGCACGACCGCGCAATTGTCAGTTAAAGCGACGCAGTGCCGAATCTCATATTGCATATTGGTCCGGGGCCTACGTGGTTAATATTTGTTAATTGATGAATATTAGATATTAGATTAAAGAAAAACGTTCTAACAATAATAATTATTACTGCAGTGCCCTTAGCTCTACATAAAATGTGATTTATCCGATGCCGAATTTGATTGCTAGATCCTTTGTTTCTTTTTTTTCTTTCTTTTTTTGTGACTATGGACGTCGGCACTAACACCGCAGAGAGAAATTCGGGTGCAGGTAAGCCGTGCATAGCTTTATGGAGTCTATTTTGAGTCACATGGATCATAATAAAACAGAATGCTGTCTAACAGATGAATCATGTGTAGACGACAGATGGATAGCTGAGACTGTTAAAGGATAAAAGTAGCTTTGTAAGACTTTTCATTTCTGAAACAAGCAGAAAATGTACTGACACGCTCTCGATATAACTTTTTACTTTTTTTTTTCAAGTAGACTTTGTAGTTACTTTAAAAGTTACTGAAAGTAAATTTTCTGACATTATTTGCTTTACAAAATCCCTCCACCCAGGTTCACACTGGGCTGCTTGAGTGAAGCCGTGCGAGTTCAGCTGAACGCGCACGATTTCACTCCCGCTGGCAGTCCCGATTTCGGCCGCGATTTCAGAGACATCTGTGCCGGTTTCTGCAGGGCCGGCCTTAGGAGTTCAGGCGTCCTGTGCGAGCTAATCCTGTGGTGCCCCCCCATCTTCACCCCTCGCCCCCTGGTCACCTAAACATACACAAAGAGGAAAAAAATATTTGTAACAAATAATTTGTTTTAATTTAACTTTACATTACACAGCACCCTGCATCTCTGGACCCCTTTACATTACACAACACCCTGCATCTCTGGACCCCTTTACATTACACAGCACCCTGCATCTCTGGACCCCTTTACATTACACAGCACTCTGCACCTCTGGACCCCTTTATATTACACAGCACCCTGCATCACTGGACCCCTTTACATTACACAGCACCCTGCATCTCTAGACCCCTTTATATTACACAGCACCCTGCACCACTTTATATTACACAGCACCCTGCACCTCTGGACCCCTTTACTTTACACAGCACCCTGCATCTCTGGACCCCTTTACATTACACAGCACCCTGCATCTCTGGACCCCTTTACATTACACAGCACTCTGCACCTCTGGACCCCTTTATATTACACAGCACCCTGCATCTCTGGACCCATTTACATTACACAGCACCCTGCATCTCTAGACCCCTTTATATTACACAGCACCCTGCACCACTTTATATTACACAGCACCCTGCACCTCTGGACCCCTTTACTTTACACAGCACCCTGCATCTCTGGACCCCTTTACATTACACAGCACCCTGCATCTCTGGACCCCTCTACATTACACAGCACCCTGCACCTCTGGACCCCTTTAAATTACACAGCACCCTGCACCTCTGGACCCCTTTACATTACACAGCACCCTGCATCTCTGGACCCCTTTACATTACACAGCACCCTGCATCTCTGGACCCCTTTACATTACACAGCACCCTGCACCTCTGGATCCCTTTATATTACACAGCACCCTGCATCTTTGGACCCCTTTACATTACACAGCACCCTGCACCACTGGACCCCTTTATATTACACAGCACCTCTCCTTAGTATGCCTCTGGATGGCCGCACTGCGCCCCTGTTGGCCATGGCGCCCTGTGCGCACAGCTCGCACACCCCAATGGCCGGCCCTGGGTTTCTGCACAGATGTCAATGTAAATCGCGGCCCGAAATTGCAAAAAGTAGTACAGGAACCACTTTTTGAAATCGGTGCAGCGCCGCAGATGCGGCGTCGCACCAATTAGGGTGGTGCCATTGCCGACAATTTCTGGCAAATGCCACCGATTTGAGATGCGATTTGACATCTCAAATCGTACCCAGTGTGAACCAGGGCTACACCATTAAAAGACAGAAAACCTTGGTTTGTAAACTTGTGAACTTTCTAAAAAATAAAATCGACCAAAGCCATTAGTTGGCCTTTAAAGCAGCTTAATCATGACAAAGCTGATATTTTGATCTACTGGCGTTGTTAAGTAAAGGCATAGGTAGACATTGTGACGTTCTTGGGGGTCTCCGGGGACATGGCACCCCAACACTTTGCCTGCTCTCTTGCTTGATCCAGAAGCAGACCTGTGTGAGCCGCGGCTCTGACGTGACGCCAAGAGGCTTCCAATAAATCATTTGAAGTCTGCCAGTGAAAGAGAAGAGCAATACATCGCCCAACAAATCAAGCAAATATATCGCCGCCTCTGCAAAATATACCATAAATTACGGCACAACATTTGCAATCCTTATAAACCGCGAGAGACTTCATAGCGCCAGGCGGATCATAAGACAAAATTTATGGCTTCAAAACAAAGGAAAACAAAATGTTATGTTGTTTTAAAGTTTCATGGTTTTTTTTTTTTCCTCCTCTATCTGCTTTTCCTGCGATACATAAAATATTGGTAGAGTTGTTGATAAAAGCTACAGCCTTCGGGGAAGTTCCACCGAAAAGATGTTTTTAGTTGGGATTTTCTTTGTAGTGTTACGTAGCATTATGATCCTTTCTCTTTTCTCACGCTTTTCCTATTCCAACTTCAAAATCAAAATAGAAAGTAAAAAAATCTGAAATGTCAACCTGTAAAGAAGAAGGTTTGAGCTTCCAAAATTCATAAATTCATGAATTCTGTTGTATGTTATTCACTGCACAGCACCCCCTAGATCTGTAACCCATGAAATGTGTTTCTGGAGTATGTCAATGCTGGCAGTACAGCTAGTAAAGCAGGGGTGGCCAACCAGTGGCCCGGGGGCCACATTTGGCCCACGGAGCCCTCTGATGTGGCCCGCAACCTCCTGCTCTGGAATGGTGGGTTGGAAAGCCCAGATCGCTGGTTGCCGACCCGCCATACCACAGCATCAGTGTTGTGAATGAAGCTGGTGGTAGAGGAAGAAAGTGGCTGCGGAGCAGAGCCCCATAAGCCGATGCTCCCTATACAGCGCCAGCTTTGCCACAGGTGGAGTCTATGGCAAAGTTCAGCTAACACGCAGGATAGACACAGGTGCACTACGCTGCACCTGCGGTGTGAGCAAACCACAGTACATCAGTGTGAAAGCAGTCTTGGGCCTTTTTCACAAGATCAATCCGACCAAATGGGACCCTCATTTCTCCTGTATAGAGCGACAGATGTCTGTTTACTCCCGCCTACCTCCAATCTGAAAAACAGAAGGGAGTTTGTACCCTTTCGTCTGGGTGGATCGAAGGGCCATATTGTAGCCGTGACCTGTCATCCGCTTGCTCTGCTCATTGTGGCCCTCGACTGGTTACCAATAGTGTTGCTCACGAATATTCATATTGCGAATATTCGGCTCGAATATGGCATATTCGAGTATTCGCGATATATTCCGAATTTCGCGGTGAATATTCGCTATTTCGAATATTCTTATTTTTTCAATTTTTTTTTAGAACAGATCACATCCTAGAGATCCCCATCGACGTCTAAAAGCATTGCTGGTATGATTAGAGACCTTGGGCCGAGTAGCTGCAGCGATCATTTTATATTGCCGAAAAATCGCAATGCGATTATTCGGCAATAGCGATATCGCGCGATTATTTTCGAGAAATTCGCAATATTGTTTTTAGCTAAAATAACACATATATTCGATTTCAGAGTGTTACTGTCGAAATTCCGCAATCAATTTCTCATTCGCATTTTTGCGAAGTTACGATAAAATATCAAGAATATTCTGAGCCAATCAGAGTGCTCCTTCCGCATTTGCCGAATATTCGCAATTATTTTGTATTGTAATATATCACAAATATTCTGAGCCAATCAGAGTGCTCCATTCCGCATTTCTCGAAATTTCGCAATTATTTTGTATTATAAAATATCACGAATATTCTGAGCCAATCAGAGTGCTCCATTCCGCATTTCTCGAAATTTCGCAATTATTTTGTATTATAAAATATCACGAATATTCTGAGCCAATCAGAGTGCTACATTCCGCATTTCTCGAAATTTCGCAATTATTTTGTATTATAAAATATCACGAATATTCTGAGCCAATCAGAGTGCTCCTTCCGCATTTCTCGAAATGTCATTCGCATTCGCAATTCGCATTCGCATTCGCAATAGCGAAATTTCGCAATCATTTCATTTACAAAAAATATCGCGAATATTCGCATTTAACGAATATATCTCGAATATTCGACTATATATTCGAGATATATCGCGAAATCGAATATGGCATATTCTGCTCAACACTAGTTACCAAGTTGATTAAGTGGCCCTCGCTCTTCAAAAGGTTGGGCACCCCTGTAGTAAAGCAATGGATGTGAGTGTTGGTCAATGTGAAGCTAGTAAAGCGAGGGCGGTAAGTGTTGGTCAATGTGAAGCTAGTAAAGCGAGGGCGGTAAGTGTTGGTCAATGTGAAGCTAGTAAAGCGAGGGCGGTAAGTGTTGGTCAATGTGAAGCTAGTAAAGCGAGGGCGGTAAGTGTTGGTCAATGTGAAGCTAGTAAAGCGAGGGCAGTAAGTGTTGGTCAATGTGAAGCTAGTAAAGCGATGGCGGTGAATACTGGCCAGTGTGTACCCAAGGCTGTGAATGTTGGTCAATGCAAAGCTATTGAAGCAATGGATGTGATGTGAATCCTGACCGGTCTGAAGCTAGTCAAGCAATGGCTGTGAATGTTGCCCAATGTGAAGCGAGTAAAGCAATGGCTGCAAAAGCTGGCCAATGTGAAGCTAAGAAAGCAATGACTGTGAATGTTGGTCAATGTGAAGCTAGTAAATGCTGGCCAGTGTGTACCCAAGGCTGTGAATGTTGGTCAATGTGAAGCTATCAAAGCAATGGATATATGATGTAAATCCTAGCCGGTCTGAAGCTAGTCAAGCAATGGTTGTGAATGCAGGCCAATGTGAAGCTAGTAAAGCAGGGGCTGTGAATGTTGGTCAATGTGAATCTGGTATAGCAATGGCTGTGCATGTTGCCAAATGTGAAGCTGGTAAAGCCATGGCTGCAAAAGCTGGCCAATGTGAAACTATTAAAGCAACAGCTGTGAGAGTTGGTCAATGTGAAGCTAGTTAAGCAAGGACTGTGAATGGCCAGTGTGTACCCAAGGCTGTGAATGTTGGTCAATGTGAAGCTATCGAAGTAAGGGATGTGAATCCTGGCTGGTCTGAAGCTAGTAAATCTGTGAATGTTGGTCAATGTGAAGCTGGTATAGCAATGGTTTTGAATGCAGGCCAATGTGCTGCTAATTAGGCAGTAAGTATAGAGCCTATCCAATGTGCAGCTAGAGTGTGTGTGTGAAAATAACAGCTAGTAGTGCAGTGGGTGTGAATGCTGGTCAATCTTAAGGTAGCCGTAAAGCAGACCAATGTGTAGCTAGTAGAGTATTTAATGTGACTATTGACCAATGTGTAACAAGTAGCACAATGGGTTTGCAGCAGATGACTGGTGATGTTTATTCCCTGGAGTGGGATTTATTAAATTTTGGTTAATAAATTGAAATTTGGGAGGTCTGTGGATTCTGAACAGGGAATCGAAGGAGCAACAAACTGATGGATGAAAACAAATGGCCTCTAAATGCAATCCACTCACCCTTTTATAAATAATGCCTGTGACAGGACAGTGCAATGCCATGATGTAGATTGGCATTTGAAGTGCAGTTTAGCGTGTGCAAGAGGTGAGACTGAATGTTATGGTGTAGAGAAGGATTGCTGTCACCAAGGGTTCTCACTCATACGAGGGGGAGGGAGTCTGGAGACTTTGTAGAGATTTCAGTGAGAAAAAGCCTCCAACCTTGGGTCTTCATTTTGTTGGTAGCCATCTCCAAGGGTTTTGTTATGGTAGCTGACTGTGAGAGACAGAGGGGGCTTCACCCGGGGAGAGACAAAGGAGAGGAGAGACAAAGGAGGGCTCCCCCTGGGGAGAGACAAGGGAGGGCTCTGCCCAGTGAGAGACAGGGGGGGGCTTAACCTGGGGAGAGACAAATGAGGGTTCCACCCGGGGAGAGACAAAGGAGGGGAGAGACAAAGGAGGGCTCCGCCTGGGGAGAGACAAGGGAGGGCTCTGTCCAGTGAGAGAAAAAGTGGGACTCCGCCTGGGAAGAGACAAGGGAGGGCTCTGCCCAGTGAGAGACAAAGGAGGGCTCCGCCTGGTGAGAGACAAGGGATGGCTCTGTCCGGTGAGAGAAAAAGGAGGACTCTGCCTGGGAAGAGACAAGGGAGGGCTCTGCCCAGTGAGAGACAAAGGAGGGCTCCGCCTGGTGAGAGCCAAAGGAGGGCTCTGCCCAGTTAGGGAAAAAAGAGGGCTCTGCCCAGTGAGAGACATAGGAGGGCTCTGCCCGTGGAGAGACAAAGGATGGCTCTGCCCAGTGAGAGACAGAGGGGGACTTAACCTGGGGAGAGACAAATGGGGGTTCCACCGGGGAGAGACAAGGGAGGGGAGAGACAAAGGAGGGTTCCACCTGGGGAGAGACAAGGGAGGGCTCTGCTCGGGGGGAGACAAAGGAGGGCTCCGCCCGGTGAGAAACAAAGGAGGGCTCTGCCCAGGGAGAGACAAAGGAGGGCTCTGCCCAGTGAGAGACAGAGGGGGGCTTAACCTGGGGAGAGACAAAGGAGGGGAGAGACAAAGGAGGGCTCCATTTAGGGAAAGACAGAGGAGGGCTCCACCCAGGAAAACAGAGGGCAGCTCCATTCATGGAGATAGAGAAAGGCTCCACCGGGTTAGACAAAGAAGAGCTCCACCTGGGGTTACAGAGAAGAGCTCCACCCAGGAGACAGAGGAAGTCTCCAACCATAGAGACAGAGAAGCTCAATACCTGGAGAGTCAGAGGTGGGCTCCACCCAGGAAGAAAAAGGAGGGATCCAACAGGGGATACAGAGCAGCGCCCAACCTAGGAGAGAGGAGGGCTTCACTTCCGGGGAGAGACAGGTGAGGGGTCTACCTGAAGAGACAAAGGAAGGCTCTGTGCAAAATAATAGAAAGCCTGAAAACATGACCCGTTGGGGTGCCTTGAGGACTGGAGTTGAGAAACCCTGGTCTGTAGGATAGAAGGCCTGATATCTGAGACCAGAGCTGAGGTGCTGCAAAATAAAGCCAGGAAGCTGAAAATGTATTTGTTTTTTGGCAGAGGAATCTTGAACGTGGGTGACCTGCGTGGGAAACACCCTATTTCTCTGTACATATTAATTTATTATGTTCTTTATTTTGTGTGCAGCTTTACGCCTACTTTTAGATAAAACAGAAAATTTGCTTCTGTTAAAGTCTCATCTTCTCACCTGTTGCTATGGTGACCTGTAAGTTTTTACAAGTTTTTAAAGTATGAGAGAGTTTATACGGGACTTTTGAGATGCAAATCATTCTAGACAATATGAGCTAATATATATACATTTTTATTTATATATAAATATTTAACCACTTAAGACACGGACCAATATGCAGGTTAAGGACCTTGCCCCTTTTTGCGATTCTGCACTGCGTCGCTTTAACTGACAATTGCGCGGGCGTGCGACGTGGCTCCCAAACAAAATTGGCATCCTTTTTTCCCCACAAATAGAGCTTTCTTTTGGTGGTATTTGATCACCTCTGCGGTTTTTATTTTTTGCTCTATAAACAAAAATACAGCGGAAATTTTGAAACAAAATGCAATATTTTTAACATTTTACAAAAATAAATATCCCCAAAAAATATATAAAAAACATAGAAAAGAACAAGAAATCACCTGCACCACCTGTAGCCAAACTAAACTTTTTGGGTGAGCTGACCCCTTAAATATAAGTTGTGTAAAGCTCTAGTACGATGCCACCCTAGTCCTGTCCTTGTGTGGACTCTTTGGCCCAGATTCACATACATCGGCGCATATTTATGCCACCGTAGTGTATCTCTTTTACACTACGCCGGCGCAGCACGGAGAGGCAAGCATGGAATTCACAAACAAATGCTCCCAACTGTGTGCCGGCTTAGCCTATATTTCTTAGGTGTAAGCCGGCGTAAGTGGAAGTGGGCATGATCCATGCTAATGAAGCGTGACCCCATGCAAATGATGGGCCGGGCGCCAGACATGCGCACAACCACGTCGGAAAAACTGCCTAAGATACGCCGGATCAGTGTGTACACAGTGAACGTAACCTATGCCCAGCCAGACCCACGTCGCCCCATATTCACAGACGTCCAACGTACAATACGTAGGCATGTGTTCCCTGGTCCATACCTTTGCATGGGTTGCGCCTCATCTATGGGGCATAACTTTGCGCCGAACGTAAAACTTACGCAAACCGCTTAAATTATGCGCTAGGCTATTTGAATAGAAAATCAATGGGAAAGCCACATGCGTCCAGCGTAAATATGTGCCCACTCCGGCGTAGGCAAGTTACGTTGGTGGGATTAAGTCAGTTTTTAGGCGTATCTAAGTTTGTGGGTTCGGTGCACAGATACGACGGCGTATATTTGTACTTACGTGGCGTATCTGGAGATACGTGGGCGTAAGTGCTTTGTGAATCCGGGCCTTTATATCCTCTATTTGTCTATTTGTATAGTTTATACCGTCTGAAGCTTAGACCCCGGAGGTCTCCTGACAATAATGAGCATAATCGTTAAGCCTATCTGGACACCTGGTCGTAAAACACGTCTCTTTTATCCCCTTTTAAATTATATCGCTCGTAGCAAAAACGTATGAACCTGCTCAAGTTTTTATACCGAACCCGACAGATTTCCCCTTTGTCCGGGCCATAAAGATGGAAATGAGCATCGTTTAAAGGACCTTTTTCCTTAATAATTCCCGGGGATTTATGATGCGGCGATCTCAGGGAGGCACAAGAATGGCGCGGGAAGGATTGATTTGTCATTATGTATTTGGGAGCAGATGACCGAGCTGTTTATTTTTACATCGACAAAAAGCCACGCGTACACCGCCGCGTCCCGAGATTTATCTACCGACGTCCCGCGGACCTGAAAGCCGACCCGATGTTATCAAAGGAGGGAGGGGTGGATACAGGAATGGTTTCGGGTCCCTGGAAACAAATAAAACCAATTAGCTGTATTTTTCTATCCGAATGCCGTGGAATTATTGTAATCTCGATCGGGTGAAGCTTTCCATCTGCCATATAGCCCCATACATCACACAGTCTTATAGCCTAATGTTTATTGGTATAATGCATCAGTATTATGTTGTTGATGAAGTATAGTATATTAAAGCTGAACTCCGGGATAAGCTAATATTTTCTAAATACAAGAGTTGTGTATTCTTACTTAAATCTTGGCGTACTTTTGAGCTGTGCAGTAATCCAGTGTGAAACTTTCTGTGATAAAGACCGCTCACTGCTGTTCTCTCTCCTTGGGCAGGGTGACTGGTCTGGTCTCCACCCCCTACAGTAGTTTTCTGCAGGCAGCCTGAAGTGGGTGGAGCCTGCTGGATCCCTCCCACAGCTCTGCTTTCTCTGTGCAAGATGACTGGTTCAGCCTCCACCCACTCCAGTAGTTTTCTGCAGGCAGCCTGAAGTGGGTGGGGCCTGCTGGGTCCCTCCCACAGCTCTGCTCTCTCTCCTTGTGGAAGGTGATTGATCTGGTATCCGCCCACTCCTATATTTTTCTGTGGGCAGCCTGTAGTAGGTGAAGCCTGCTGGATCCCTCCCACAGCTCTGCTTTCTCTGTGCAAGATGACTGGTTCAGCCTCCACCCACTCCAGTAGTTTTCTGCAGGCAACCTGAAGTGGGTGGGGCATGCTGGATCCCTCCCACAGCTCTGCTTTCTCTCCCTGTGCAAGGTGATTGCTTTGGTATCCACCCACTCCTATATTTTTCTGTGGGCAGCCTGTAGTAGGTGGAGCCTGCTGGGTCCCTCCCACAGCTCTGCTTTCTCTCTGCAAGATGACTGGTCTGGACTCCACCCCCTCCAGTAGTTTTCCGCAGGCAGCCTGAAATGGGTGGAGCCTGTTGGGTCCCTCCCACGCTCTGCTCTCTCTCCCTGTGCAAGGTGACTCGTCTGGTCTCCACCCTCTACAGTAGTTTTTCTGCAGGCAACCTCCAGTGAGTGAAGCCTTCTGGGTGTTCTGCACAGAGCCCTGACCTCAACTCTACTGAACACCTTTGGGATGAATTGGCACGCAGATGGTGAACCAGGTCTTTTCACCCAACATCAGTACCTCCAGGTTCCTCTGTCTTCGTGGTAACAGTTCGGTGAAAACCCTTTTATGTTCCAGCATGACTGTACCCCTGTCTACAAAGCCAGCTCAATATAAGGTTGCCACATCATCCCTTTAATCCAGGACACATATGAATTATACAGGTTCCGAGGCTGATTTAATGCAGATAAGGCTCCGAGTTTAATTACCACCTTTATCAGCCTCAGAACCTGTATAATTAATATGTGTCCTGGATTAAAGGGATTATGTGGTAACCCTAGCTCAATAAAACACATGGTGACACAAGTGTCCTGCACAGAACCCTGACCTCAACCCTACTGAACACTTTTGGGATGAATTGGCACGCAGATGGTGAGCCAGGTCTTCGCATCCAACTAAGTACTTCCAGCAAGTTCCTTCATCTCCGTGGTAACAGTTTGGCGAAGACCTTGTTTTCTGTTCTACCATGATGGTGCTCCTGTGTACAAAGTCAGATCTATAAAGACATGGTTTGACCACTTTTGCATGGAGAAACTATAATGTCTGGTACAGAGCCCTGACCTCAACCCTACTAAACACTGATGGGATGAATTGGAACACCAATTGTAAACCAGCTCCATAAAGACATGGTTTGACCAGTTTGGCGTGGAGAAACTGGAGTGTTGAGAACAGATCCTTGATCTCAACCCTACTGTACGCCTTTGGGATGAATTGGCACACCGATGGTGAGCCAGGTCTTTTCTTCCAACATGAGTATCTCCAAGTTCATCCATCTTTGTGGTAACAGTTTGGTGAAGACCCTTTTCTGTTCCAGCATGACTGTACCCCTGTGTGCAAAGCCAGCTCCATAAAAGACATGGTAAGACCAGTTTGATGTGGAACAACTCAAGTGTCCTACACAGAGCCCTGACCTCAACCTTACTGAACACTTTTGGGAGGAATTGGCACGCATACGGTGAGCGAGGTCTTCTCATCCAACATCAGTACCTCCAACAAGTTCCTCCATCTGTTGGTGAAGACCTTTTTTTCTGTTCCACCATGACTGTGCTCCTGTGTACAAAGTCAGATCTATAAAGACATGGTTTGACCACTTTAACATGGAGAAACTAGTGTCTGGTACAGAGCCCGACCTCAACCCTACTAAACACCGTTGGGATTAATTGGAAGACCAATTGTAAACCAACTCCATAAATACATGGTTTGACCAGTTTGGCATAGAGGAACTTGAGTGTCTGGTACAGAGCCCCGACCTCAACCCTACTACTAAACACCGTTGGGATGAATTGGAAAACCAATTGTAAACCAGCTTCATAAATACATAGTTTGACCAGTTTGGCATTGAGGAACTGGAGTGTCGGGAACAGATCCCTGACCTCAACCCTACTGAACACCTTTGGAATGAATTGGAACTTATTGGTGAGTCAGGTCTTTTCATCCAAGATCAGTACATGACGTCACGAATTGCACAAATATCCACAGACGCCCCCTACCCCCCAATCTTGTGGAAAGCCTAGGAAAACAGAATCTGTTATAACCACATACTGTTGGGGACATCTCTATATTAATTGCCAGGGGGCAATGTGGGCAATTCCATATAAATGGCCATGGGGGAAGGAGGCAACTCTACATTAATACCCAATGGTTTTGAAATGGGATGTCCAACAAGTTCATATAGGGGTGTGACGATGCTTCAATGCTTCCTCTGTCCTCTGTCCAAAACCAGCACTATCCAAGACTCTTTAATCCACCCAGTCACCAGACAACACCAGTCTTGGAGTACATCAGGAATAGCCTTTTATTTGAGATCTCACTCAAATAAATACACAAGGGTGACAACACAAACTGTAACCAGAAACCTAATGAACATGAGCTAATTATCTAATCTTTTAGACAGTCTAGGTGACTTAGAGACATGACCTTAAAGCGGAGGTTCACCCTAAATATAAGATCTCCCATGCGATCCAGCATACTGGCGTCAGCGCCAGTATGCTGGGTTTTTTTTTTTTTAATAGCACACTTACTGTATTATTTTGGAATTCCTTTTTTGTCCCCCGCGGTGGACGGCTGTAGTATAGCGCGTCACATCTTCCTAAAATACCCGATATGGACTCGGGTAATCTCGGCGAAAATGCGGCGCCTGCGCACAGACCTAGGAGCTGACTGCGCAGGCGCCGTATTTCTCCGAGTCCTATTTCGGAGGGCGTGACGCGCCATAGCCGTAGGACTCGGAGAAATACGGCGCCTGCGCAGTCAGCTCCTAGGTCTGTGCGCAGGCGCCGCATTTTCGCCGAGATTACCCGAGTCCATATCGGGTATTTTAGGAAGATGTGACGCGCTATATTGGCGCCGTCCACCACGGGGGACAGAAAAGGAATTCCACAATAATACAGTAAGTGTGCTATTAAAAAAAAAAAAAAACAGCATACTGGCGCTGACGCCAGTATGCTGGATCGCATGGGAGATCTTATGTTTAGGGTGAAATACCGCTTTAAGGACAGACTTGCCGTCTTTTAGCTCAGAAGACACAATCAACATTATCGTAAATAGAAACACAGAAAACCTTCTTACAATAGCAGAGTTAAATAACACAAACAACAATGGGTGAAAGACTTAGAGTCGGTTCACACTGGGGCGGCACGACTTCGGGGGCGACTCGGCAAGGCGTCCTGAAGACGACTTCAGAGGCAACTTGCAAAATTACTTGTGTATAGAAGTCAATGCAGGTCACCCCAAGTCGCCCCTGAAGTCGTACAAGAACCTTTTTCTAAGTCGGAGCGACTTGCGTCGCTCCTATTAGAACGGTTCTATTGAATAGAATAGGACCCGGCTTGTCAGTCGGCTGAGTCGTCTGACGAGTCGCCCGAGTGTGAACCGGCTCTTAGAGCCCACACTAGACTTATTTACAATAAACACATTATAGCAGACAACAGACAGACAGGTGGCTGGAGTTGATGGCATCAAAGCCCCAACATATTGAAGCATCACTATAATGTGGCATATACAGGGTTCCCAGAGTCTGTGTGGGGGGACATTACTTCAAGGTCCCCAGGCATACACCTCGCAAAGAGTATTGTTCCCTTAAAATCCAGGGTCCACAATCAGAAGGCAAGAGGCTAGCATTCAGTCCTCTATAAAAGCCTCTGTCCCGGCTAGGTCTGTCACAAGGGGTAATGGTTTGGTGTCCAAAAATGTTTTACCATGTAGTGCATCAGCCACACCGGCGGTACACTATTTCCAGTTGTGTCAAATGGTTTATAGATTTGCTTTGAGAGAAACCAGGTAGCATATGACATTGTGTATGCAGGGCCGCCATCAGGAATTATGGGGCCCCTTACATAGCTTCAGGCATTAAGAAGTGGGGTGTGCCACCACTAATTGAGAAAATTGAGAGGCGGGGGAGCCACGAATTGGGGGGGGGGGGTTGCCCTGGGGACCGCTGGGCCCCTTACAAAAATAAATAAATAATTAAAAAAATATATATATATATCAAAATTATTAAAAAAAGGGGGGGGTAGCCATCCGGGGCCCTGGGGACCTCTGGGCCCTTTAATAAAAAGGAAAAAGAAAAAAAATCTATAATAAAAAAAAAGGATTAAAAAAAAGGAGGGGTGCCATCCAGGGCCCTGGGGACCTCCGGGCCCCTGAGACTTCTGGGCCCTTTAATAATAAAAAAAATATATATAAAAACATTTTTTAAAAGGGGGGTTGCCATCGGGAGCCCTGGGGACCACCGGGCCCTTTAAAAAAAAGAAAAAAGAAAAAAAAAATATATAAAAAAAATATAATTTATTTATTTTTAAAGCGGAGGTTCACCCTATATTACATGTTTATCTCAATCGAATAAACAGCCATCGTGTAAGCGCACTACAGTTGTTTTTTTTAGACATTTCTTTACCTTTGTTATTCAGCATTGAGTGTGTTGTCAACCATTCTTTCCCCGCGGGAATGGGCGTGTATTTAATTTTCCCAGAGAGAGCGCGCTGTCTCCTGGGAGAGTGTTGATCATCCCGGGAGACGCACTGTGCTGTAATACCGCGTTATCTCGCGGGTCACGTGACTCGGCAAGCAGGTCACCGTATCCCGGAAGACTATCCTGTGGGCTTCAGAGTGCCCACAGTTAAGATGGAAACATCCATCGCTGGATTTTATAAAATATAGTTTACGGGACAAAACGGATCCAGCTGGCTAAACGATTGGGACACACAGGTTGCCGAGTACAAAAGGTAAGAGCGCTAGAACGATACAAAAAAAAAACTAAAAACCCGCGGAACCCCGCTTTAATAAAAAAAGGGGGGGTTGCCATCTGGGGCCCTGGAGACCACCGGGCCCTTTAATAAAAACAAAAATAAAATATAAAAAAATAATAAAAATTAGATTGTGTAATAAAAACAAAAATGGGTGTTACCATCTGGGCCCTTGGGGACCTCCGGGCCCCTTACAGGTGTGCTGCCTGTACCCCCCTGATGGTGGCCCTGTGAGCAAAAAATACTCCCCCGTGCAAATTTATAATTACAAATTAGAAATAAAAACACGATTTTTAAATCAGCAATCTCTTTTTTGCTTGTATACCATAAAAATCATTAAAGGGACTATACATTGCGTTTAACTTGTTACATATTTTTTTTCTCAGCGGGATGTAATGCAGCATCAGAGTTACAATCTGCTGTTCCTTCCAGGAAATCATCAGATGCATGACGATCAGGATAGGAGAGGGCACTGACATTTACAAGCCTCGGCTGCGCATCGATTGTTCTGTAATTCACGTGGCTACTTCACGTGGCTACTCTCATTCCACTCTGTTTGCTTAAAATGGCCAGAGATATGAACCTCACTGCGCACACATCAATTAACAGGTTCCACTCTAATACTCATATATTAATCATGATATATTGAGTCCCTAACAGCAGGCTAAATAAATGAAAACACTAAAAGTATCATGTAAAGAAAACAAGATCTTATTTCTACTTCCATTGCACAGTTGGGGTTCGGTATGTACAAAGTTTCCTTGGTTATAACCCCCCCCCCCCCCCCCAAAAAAAACAGCTTTGTAAAAAAACTTGAATAAAATATAAGGCATAACTCGCACCACACCAGCGCCCAGTAGGAGGAATTCCAAGAAAAAGATGAACGAAGTCAACGTTGCTACTTTTCTTACTTTCAAAGTGTGAATGTTAAATGATCCCCCGTGGCATTATTTAGATCTATAATATTTTTCTGCTTCTTGGCTTACCGATCCTTGAAAAGATCGGAGATACGCATACTGTGCGCACATCAATTAACAGGTTCTATTATAATATGAATATAGTGAGCATTAGAAATTGAACAGAACTAACAACAGACTGAAATAAAAAAAATTGTAATAAGCACTAAAGTATAATAGAAAAAATAAAATATAATATATATATATAGATAGACAGATAGATAGATAGACAGACAGACAGACAGACAGACAGACAGATAGACAGACAGATAGATAGATAGATAGATATAGATACCGTATATATCTATCTATATATATAGGGCCAGATTCAGGTAGAGTTAGGCTGGCGGATCAATGGATCCACCAGCCTAACTGTCACTTTAAGCCGGCGTTTTTGTTTTCTGTAACCAGAAAACAAGAAACGCCGGGTTGGAGTTCCGATGCGATCAGCGTAATTGAATTTCGCCATCGCATCGTTACTTCAACTTAAAAATGGCGCCGGGGGCGTTCCCGCCTATTTACGCTCAAAAAATATGTTAATGAGCGGAAATCGGCAATTCACGATCTTTTTCGGGCGCGACGCAGTGACTTTACGACGTTTCCGGAAGCGATAGATAAAGCAGCCCCCTAGTGGAGTATCCTATGTTAGGTATAGGCGTCGTCATTGTAAGGGTTAACATAAGTTGTCCATAGATTGCATATATGCTGTCTGTATATCAGAATGACATGAGCAATTCTTGTGATGACCATATATAGTAGTAGTCAGTTTGAATGTCTTGTGACCTAAGTTTTGTGGTTTCTATAACCAGTTTGTGGCGGTTGACATATATACAAGCCTTAATCATGAGACGAGTTCTAACTTAAGCAATAAATAACGGTAACTTTTAACCAATGATATTTTAACAGCATCACCCAAAAGGGGGGCGTCCGCCCAGTAACAGTGTATTAACCAATGATGTTAAGACATGTATTTGTATATTTCCTTCGAATCTCTGTATGTTTTTATAAAAGAAACTGTTCGCCCCATATTAAACGAGAGTGACTTTAACCTAATACCGTGTGTCTTGTTACTGCAAGGTTAAACTCATTCTCCCGGTACCGAAGGGGTCCTTTTACCAAGGTGGGCATATTTTATCTTACCCTACAATTTGGGGGCTTTGTCCGGAATTTAGGTGGTCTCCCTGTAAACCGTTCATTCGGTCAGCGGGGCTCGATCAATTCCTGAATTCCTTATGAATCCAGGCAGTCAGGGACTGTAAATTAATTGTGCTTTAGATACGGGTAAGAGTGGTTGGCGCCATATATAGACATCGGGGATGTCCAGATAATATAGGTTATCAGGGATAACTAAGAATCAAGTGTCTCGGGGAGGCATAGAAATCACCTTGGTACAATTACCCATTACTGCTGCTTATATTATTTGCTGCTTAAAATTATTGCTGCTTAGAAGTATATGTTTAAAGTATTAAGAATTTTAAAGTAATAAGAAATTATCTGTTTGTGCGGTACAGGTGCTTAGAAGGTGAGCTAAGCCAAGGACTGCTTTGAGACGTGTTTGGCAAACGTATAAGACGCCCCATCTCCGTGGCTAGGCGAAAGCTATATGACCCACGGTTGATGAAAGCAAGTGATACCGAGCCGATCGTCTGTGTAATATTGTATGACGTGTCCTTGATGTAAAATTTGTTTAGTATTTAATATAACTGAGTGGAATTTAAAAAAATCTGCCAAAGTTAGTTTTAATAATCTCTCCCAAAGAAAGTACAGAGTATTTAGGTCGCAGGGTAGATTTTCCAGATAGACAATAAGGTTGTATTTTTCACAATCTGTCACGATCACACTTGCCAGTGGTGAATTACTAACCACAACGAGCGAGCGTCTCGTGACGAGGCTGTATGAGGAACTAAAAGAATAAGAAGGAATTTCTACTAAGCATGTAAGACTGGCTGTGATGCTTCACAGCCCGCATTACCTTTAACCACTTCTAGAGGGAGACTCCACTCCAATCCAACTAGCTGACCACACACAGGCAGATACAGATCTTACATACAATCTGCTGCACGCTAAGGGTTGGGAAACAGTCTAGCAATTACTACACACTTCTAGGGTTCCTCCAGCTATCCTGTAAGCTTGAATCCCAGTGTTAATCACTCTTTCCACTGTCCCCACACACACACAGATCTCCGTCTGGCAGATCTGTTAGCTTACAATCAGCATGCAATCTAGCAACATACAGTGAAATTGCATACCGATCGACACATAACATAGATTGAGCACTTAGACACTAAAATACAATAACCTCTCCAGAGATATGAGAAGTACACAGAAGTCACTTATTAATTTAATAGTTTAATAACCCGAAAGTGGACAGCACATACAAAAAAAAAAAAAAAAAAACTTTCATTATGAAGTCGACACTTCCTTAATTGGTATAGCATATAGATAGCTTACTGTCGTCTTGTGTAAACCAATGACTTGCTTCCTGTGTCAGCGCAAAATGCCAAAGTTACTTTCATTTTGCAAAACACAGACTTTACTTATAAGAATTGTATTATCCAAGCCATAGTTAAATTGCCCAACACAATCTGTACTGTGTGGGATCCGATCAAACCGGGATCCTGTTTCCAGTGTGTGTGGCACGAAGATTTTTGCATTGATACAACTGTCGGAAGAAAATTGGGATCAGTATATTATACTGACCAACTCCGGTGCTTGGATCAATGGGGACCAGACATAGTAAACCTACCTCCTACCCATGTCCCAACGTCCAAGAAACCTGCAAAGAATACGTTACCCGAGTAGGAGGCACGGATTATTTTCTTATTAATCCCTGGGTGGATAATATAGCGGGATGGACAGGGATCACATGAATAGAAACGCACAGGACCAACCTTGTTACAATTGCGGCCGTTCCGGCCATTGGGCCAGAAATTGCCCCCTACCTGACAGAAGGGCCAATTCCCAAGACCAGAACCCTGGCCTGCCCAAGACAAATACCCAACCTAGATTTGACATAGACTGGACTCAACACCCACGGTGACGAGGCCCGGAGGATCCACTCGGGTCCGGATGGACTCAGTATGGAATCTAGGGCGATACCTATAACCCGTCCCATTTTTGTCAGTTTAGCGGTTTCTGATGAACTACTCACTGTTGATAACGGCATATGGTCACAGAACGATTTTGACACAGGTCTCATTGATTGTACCCCCTATCGGGCTACCCTGAAACCAGGTGCTCAACCAGTGTTTCATAAACAATATCCTTTGTCAAAAGAGAAACTAGATGGAATCAGACCTATGATACAGGACTTTTTTAGAGAAGGGAATCTTAACCCCTATCTGCTCTGCATATAGTACCCCTATCAACCCTGTTTCCAAACCAGACGGTAGTGTCAGATTTGTTCAAGACCCAAGGGCTATCAATAGTTTAATCATCCCACTTGCCCCGATAGTGCAAGATGTCACCTCTCTCCTTTCCTCCATCCCTGCACAGGCCACCTATTTTTCTGTAATTGATTTGAAGAACGTTTTTTTTTCAGTATACCTGTACACGAGGACACTAGGCCTCTGTTTGTCTTTTTCCTTTGAGGGTCAACAACTCACCTGGTGCCGTATGAACCAGAGATATGCTGATTCACCTGTTGTGTACAGCATAGTCCTCCAAGCCACATTAAAACCCTGGCACCCCCCCCCCCAAGGTTCTGTCCTGCTACAATATGTGGATATCTCCTCGTTTGTAGTCTATCAAGGGAGGCCTGCAGGGAAGATTGTTTATCGTTGTTAGGTTGGTTACATGAATGTGGGCACAAAGTTTCACCCAAAAAGTTACAATGGTGTAAATTGAATATCTTGGTTTTGTCCTCAATCAAGGGAGTAGGAAAATCAGTCCTAGCCGTATCCAATCTGTCATGGGCCTGGTCAACCCAAATACTCAGAAGGAAATGCTATCTTTTCTGGGTATGATAAATTACTGCAGACAGTGGATACCGGACTGTTCTTACTATGACAACATTTTGAGGCAATGTACACTGTCAGACAAACCAAAAGATATAATATGGTCACAAGAAATGTTAAACGCTTTTGAAAAGTTGAAGTTAGCAATGATGTGTAGTTCTGCTTTGGGCCTCCCTTAAATATGTAAAGCCATTTCAGCTATATACAAGGGACAACTGTAAAACCATGGCGGGGGTACTGACACAAGAACACGGAGGAAAGTTTAGACCCGTAGTTTTTTTTCAATGGTAATGCCAATTTCTGTACAAGGTATGCCCGCTTGTTTGAGAGCCCTAGCGGCATGTGCAATGGTGGTGGAAATGTCAGTAGTTTTCACCCTGGGCCACCCCACCACACTTTACACTACCCACCATGTCATCCATCTTCTAAGAGGGGTACACACCCAGCATATGTCAGCCCAACGTCTAAGTGGATACAAAGTCATCCTCTTAGGAAACACATCCTTGTCAGATACTGTTCCCCAAATGCAGGCCCTGCCCCTATCTTAAATGCATTATTGGGATTGAAAGGTGAGACAGATGACATTCCACAAGACCATGACTGTTTGACTTCTGTAACAGAAACCTCCCCTAGACTAGACATGGCAACCCTGCCCATACCAGATTCACATGTTGTGTTTGTGGATGGGTCATGCACAAGACCAAATGACACCACATACAACGCAGGATATGTCGTTGTAAGTTTACCTGACTGCATACATGAAGCAGAACCCATCCCCTATCAGTCGGCTCAGGCTGCCGAGCTGATAGCCTTGAACAGAGCATGCCAGTTGTTAGGGACAGTCTGTCACCATTTACACAGATTCAAAGTATGCCTTCTCCGTGGTCCATGACCACGGAGTGATCTGGGCCAGAGGAGGGTTCATAGGAGCGGATGGGAAAAGAATTTCTCACTCCCAGTTGATCAATGATCTACTAGCATTGTAGGGCACACACGGGGGGCAGTGATCAGTTTTCCAGGGGCAATGCCTTGGCAGATAGAACAGCGAAAGAAGCCGCACTCCAACAATTAGCTACCTTACAAATGGCCGTACTAACACCACCCTTGTTAGATGACACACAAATGATAGTGGAACTCCAGTACTCGGCAAGTGACACAGATCTAAATGACTGGTGTTATCCAGTGTTGCAAAAGAGTCCAAAGAGTGGACTAATTTGCAAAGAGGGGAAACCATGTATCCCACAGGCTAGTGCACCACTTTTTATAGCCCAGAACCATGGGGTAGGCCACAACAGTAAAGCCACAACGCTACTACTGCTAAAAAATGATTTTTACATTACTAACGTTGAAAAGTTAGTAGCTGGGTTTGTACAGAGGTGTATTACATGCCTCCGGGCAAATCCTAACAACCCTAATCGGGCAGTCCACCAACACCTCAAATATCCAACAACTCCATTAACACACCTCCAAATTGATTTTACACACATTCCCTGTGATAAGGGTAGGCAGGAATATGCCCTGGTAATTGTGGATATGTTCTCACGATGGCCAGAGATATATCCCACTAAAACTGAGAAAGGCCACAGGAGGTACCTTTCATAAATGAAAGGAGGTGCTACCAATTATTCTAGCAGAAATAAGAATGACACCCCACAAATCTTTAAAATTCTCGCCATTCGAGATTTTAATGGGAAGGCCATTCCCCACACCTTGGGCCAAGAAACCCCTCACTCTACAAGAAGGAGATTTTGAGCAGATTCAGGATCATTATGTCAGGTCACTTATAACAAAACTAGATGAGATAGAACAAAAAGTTGTCTGTAAGTTTCCTTCTCTTCCACAGGAAAACACCCACCCTTTTATACCAGGAGATGTTGTAGTTATAAAACGATTGACCAAAGATAAAAGAGCCAAAGACTGCGCTTATGGTCCAGAGATGATAGTGGTAGCCGTTACCCGGACCGCAATACTGACGGAAGAGAGCCCAACATGGATCCATGCCACCCGAGTAAAACTGGTGCCTAGGGCCAGACAAAGAGAGGTACTAACGGGGGCGGACAGCCCTGGCCTCCGACTAGAAGCAAGTACAAGTGAGGTACTAACGGGGGCAGACAGCCCTGACCTCCGACAAGATGACGTTGCTTATTTCACCACAGACTTCTGGGAAAGCCTTGTGCCTCCTACTTTGGACTGTCCTGATCGTTATCAGCCAAACTGGCAGGAATACTAACTGTATCTATCACCCTGAAGATTTGGGACATATAAAGAGCATTTGTGGAAATTCCAACACTCCACAACAGGACAATATGAATAATACACATAATAGACACAAGAGAAATGAGAACTCAGAGGGTTTTACAGATAAAATGTTATTATTGAAGTTTAAATATGCCTATGCCCAGACGTCTGGATATGAAAAATGTTGGATATGGCTGTACTTTTAAATATCACAAATGTTCTATTATTGTTAAAATACAATTATTATTACAGTGACAATTAGAACTGAGGAAGATCACCCCAGGGAAGAGATAGAGTTATCAGATTGTCAGATTAGTAGATTCGTATGATGCCAAGATGGGTGATATGAATGAGTAAAGATATGTATCCACATACACCTTAAGAAGATCTTTGCTCCACATAGATGTGAAGTAGTACTGTGGACCCTTTGGTGTCATACTAAGTAGAGAAGATATGGAAGTGACCCCACAATAGGGTACTGATAATGTTGAGATATATATATCTATAAAGAAGTTATTTCCCAGACTGGTGTTTTGGGTTGGGGAACTCCACAAAGGGAGCTGAAGTTTGCCAACAAGCTAAAATTAATTTTTCAATGACTTCAATTGAGAGCCCTTATTTTCACACTTCAGAACCTGCCCTAAACACCACTCTAATGAACTTTCTTAACCGTGACCTCCCCAGTGGGACAGTTATTGATGAGTTTAACCCTTTCCATTTTTTTTTTGGTTTTACTCTTATATGCTTGCTATAGGCTTATAATGTGCATAGTTGTTAAAATGTCCCAAACACCCGACCCAGCAGCTGCGAATAGAATCTATCTGAACATGTATCATGATAAAAGAAGGATGGAGAAGGAGAACCACATAATTTAGAATTATTTGGATTCTAAGAGGGGATTGTAAGGGTTAACATAAGTTGTCCATAGATTGCATATATGCTGTCTGTATATCAGAATGACATGAGCAATTCTTGTGATGACCATATATAGTAGTAGTCAGTTTGAATGTCTTGTGACCTAAGTTTTGTGGTTTCTATAACCAGTTTGTGGCGGTTGACATATATACAAGCCTTAATCATGAGACGAGTTCTAACTTAAGCAATAAATAACGGTAACTTTTAACCAATGATATTTTAACAGCATCACCCAAAAGGGGGGCGTCCGCCCAGTAACAGTGTATTAACCAATGATGTTAAGACATGTATTTGTATATTTCCTTCGAATCTCTGTATGTTTTTATAAAAGAAACTGTTCGCCCCATATTAAACGAGAGTGACTTTAACCTAATACCGTGTGTCTTGTTACTGCAAGGTTAAACTCATTCTCTCGGTACCGAAGGGGTCCTTTTACCAAGGTGGGCATATTTTATCTTA
This sequence comes from Rana kukunoris, assembly GCA_029574335.1. Taxonomy (NCBI): domain Eukaryota; kingdom Metazoa; phylum Chordata; class Amphibia; order Anura; family Ranidae; genus Rana; species Rana kukunoris. Next base: position 221,364,174 of record CM056055.1, on the reverse strand, counting down.
CCCTACAGTCATCGCGTCGGAAAAAAAACAAATCGCGTCGTTTGCGTAAAACATTCATGAATGGGGATGTGACGTCATTGACGTTCACTGACAGAACTTGGAGCATGCGCACTGGGATGCATTGACACTCGACGCATGCGCAGTACGTTCGCCGCGGGATCGCGCATAGTTAGAATACTACACGCCCCGTACCCGCCCAATTTGAATTCCGCCGGCTCATTTGCGATGCGCTGCCACAACTTTAGGAGCAAGTGCTTCATGAATAACAGCACTTGCTCCTAAAATTTCGCCAGAGTAACGTAAATGAGAAGCGTTACTCCAGAGCAAAGATGCTCCCATCTACCTGAATCTGGCCCTCACTTTTCACACTTCTATTGCACAGCTGGGGGTTTGGTATGTACACAGTTTCCTTGGTTGGAATTCCCAGAAACAGATATAATGATTATGTATTACATTATTAACCCCTTCCCGCTCGGGCTATAGCCGAAAGATGGCTTGGCTGATCTCAAATGAGGGTAAATTTGCAGACAACTGCCACCCATCAGTGCCCACTAGTGCCACCCATTAGTGCCCACCAGTGCTGCAAATCAGTGCCCATCAGTGCCTTATCATCAGTGTCACTTATCAGTGCCGCTAATCAGTGCCCATCATTGCCACCTATCAGTGCCCATCTGTGCCACCTATCGGTGCAGCCTCATCAGTGCCTCTGGATCAGTGCCCATCAGTGATGCCCATCAGTGCCTCATCATCATAGTCACTTATCAGTGCTGCCTATCAGTGCCACCTATCAGTGCCCATCATTTCCACCTATCATTGCCACCTATCAGTGCAGCCTCATCAGTGCCTCTTGATCAGTGCCTCATCATCAGTGTCACTTATCAGTGCTGCCTATCAGTGCCACCTACCAGTGCCATCTATCAGTGCCCATCGTTGCCACCTATCAGTGCCCATCATTTGCACCTATCAGTGCCCATCTGTGCCTCCTCATCAGTGTCTCTTATCAATGCTGCCTATCAGTGCCCATCGTTGTCACCTATCAGTGCCCATCATTGCCACCTATCAGTGCCCATCTGTGCCCATCAGGGCTACCGATCAGTGCCCACCAGTGCCTCCTCATCAGTGTCACTTATCAATGCTGCCTATCAGTGCCACCTACCAGTGCCACCTATCAGTGCCCATCTGTGCCACCTATCACTGCAGCCTCATCAGTGCCATCAGTGCCCACCAGTGCAGCCTATCAGTGCCCCTCAGTGCAGTCTCATCAGTGCACACCAGTAAAGGAGAAAAATGACCTGTTTGCAAAAAAATTATAACAAACTATGAAAAATGTTTTGTTTGTTTTTTCCAAATCCTCAGTTTTTTTGTTTGTTTAGCAAAAAACATATAACCCAGTGGTGATTAAATACCACGCAAAAAAGAAAAAAAAATGTCACATGAGTACAGTGTTGCATGACTGAGCAATTGTCATTCAAAGTGTGACAACACTGAAAGATGAAAATTGGCCTGGGCAGGAAGGGGGTAAAAGGGCCCAGTAGGCGAGTGGTCAAGATATATAATATCTTTCTGCTTCTTGACTTAAAAGTCAGAGGAAAAGACAAGATACGCGCACACTAGGCACATATCAAATAATACGTTCTATTTTAATACGAATATTTTACGCATGACATATTGAGTCACCATCAGCAGGCTACCAAAAAAAACTATAATATGAAAAAAATACAAATGATATATAACTCACACTTCTATTGCACAGTTTCCTTGGTTGGAATTCCCAGAAACAGATGAAATGATTACTTACTACATTATTTAGTTGTATAATATTTTTCTTCTTGACTAACCAGCCCATGAAAGGACAATAAGGCCCCATGCACATGATGGCGCTGTTAACCCTTTCATGCCTAAGCCTATTTCTGACATTTGGGTCCGGATTCAGAAAGTAGTTACGTCGGCGTATATAGAGATACGCCGCGTAAACTACTAAGAATAGCCGGCGTATCTTTTTTCTGTATTCAGCCGCATCGGTTGTTATGTCTGGATAGCCAATCGCCGTCTCTACACAACGGTACCGCCGTACCGGGATGATGCCTGCAGCTGCGGGCATCATGCCGGTATAACCCACGAAAGCCGAGGACGCATATATGCGTACGCTTGGCGTGAAAGGCCCCTGAACACATTTAATGTTATCCTATGTGTCCATGCACACAGTCTCGTTTATTGCCGTTTTTAGTCAGTTGCGTTTCACCTTCCAGAAGCAAAAAAATGGGTTCAGACACGAACGTTTTCCATGTTTCAGACGCAAAACGCGGCACCAGCGTTTTGCCGCGATTTAGATTATAAGCGTTTTTAAAGGTGACCTATTTTTTTTACATTAGAAATCTCAAAAAAACTGTAATTGCTTGCATTTCATTGTGGACAATCCACAACTTGTGGCTGGTGACTCGGCAAGTGACGTGACAAGTGGACAATCCACAACTTGTGGCAGATGAAG